>CAIGRP010036603.1:0-33500 GCA_903798385.1 Fraxinus cuspidata
CTGCCAAATTGTTTTAAGATAATCTCATCATAACTTTTAAAGGAGGTATGTGTATTAAGGAGAACATGTATGATATTACATTCTACATAAAATGCTTAAATTATGAGATGCCTCATTCACCTAACATATCTACCAATGCATTATGCACAGAAAATTTCTTTGACCTCTCTCAAATTTGGAAATTTTCACGGCTGATAAATCACTTTCACTGTCTCCGTGGGTGGGGGTGGGGGTGGGGTGGGGTGGGGGACAAGCATAAAGGGGGAGGACTACTTGTAATACAAGATAAGGATTTTAACCCTCTTCTAAAAAAAGAAAAAGAAAAAGAAAAGAAGACGAGAAGCTCAACTCGACTGTATGAAACTTGACTCATTAATCATACGGTAGTGGATGCCCATACCTTTTACTCACCAACCATTATAGTATGAGTGCTCTCACTAATTACCTTAACACATAATGATCATAATGTCTCATTATCACGTATGTTTGTGTACGATACAACATCACAAACCTGCCCAATAATCCAAACTTATCGAGAAAAGATACAAAAATGGAGAAATCTTGGAAAAGATGCAAACCTAAAATCATGATAAGTTAGAGAATTAGGGCAGCAATGAACGTGAAGCGCGGTGCTTGACGAGCATGAAAGGAATGTGACAAACAAGAGTTTGGAGTGAAGGAATAAATGAAAGTGGTCCTTGAAAAGGAATGCCCAGAATTAGGGTATACATGCCAGTGATCATACACATGCAAAGACAACTAAGCAATCAGTAAACTTTATATATCTACATGCACTTGCTTGATTATGCCAGCTTGGGTAGTCAATTCAGATCTGGGCCTTGCATTGGGCTCATTCCACTGTATAATAAGGGTGTGTTTGATATATATTATTGCAGAAAGAATGTATTTTAAATAGTGATATGATGAGAAATATGTAATTAAAAAATAAGAAAAAATTATTGATGCGATGAAAAATATTATTTTATTGAAAAATGTGTGCTTGAAAATGAGTTTTGAAAGAATATATGTCAAACAAGGGCTAAGTGAGCAGTACTTGTGTAATTTAGTGTTGACTTTGGTACCAAGGTCCATTTGGGTTATTTAATTATATTTGTTGAATGATTTAGCCTATGTTAGGCTAGGTATATAAATGATTTATAAATATTCAAGTCACATTTTAAGAGATCTACGAGTATTATTTACTTATTCATCATTCATTTTTATTCATATATAATTTAAATCATTTTCAAACACTTCTCAAACGTGCTTTTAGTTTTAAAACTTAAATTAATTATAGTAAATAGGACTTAAATACATTAAAAATGTTTACTAATAGAACATATTTTTAATTTATATCGTTTTCGAGAGGTTCGTTATAATTAGCAAGTGATAAAAAAGAACATTGGGTCCTATAGGAAATAGGGATATATCTTCTATGCTTAGTTCAATAGTAATTGATATTCTAGTTTTGTCATGTATTTTTATCTATATTTTAATTCATATAGATATAGTTGAATCGTAGATAAATATTGAATAGTTCATCTCAAGAGAGAAAATTAGCATACAAGGAATATCGATTTTCAACATATATAAATCAAGAACCAGTTAAAACGGGTAATCCATGATTAAATTAGGTTAATAATGGTGGATCCGTGATCATAGTGCCTTTCATTATTTTATTCAACTTCAAGATTTGTTTCCTTTTTAATTTCTTTAATTTAGTTAGAATAATCCAAAATTATAATTGTGCGAGTTTCGAAATAGAGCTAAGTTTTAATTAAAGTAAATTAAGTAGATAATCATTTTGCATGTGCTTAACACTATATTCATTATTATATTACTTATTTATAATATTGTACACTTGTACAATGAAAAATTGCAATATTAGTACATAATTATTTTAAAAAAATTGGAATCAATAAAATGCTCAGAAAAGACTATCTATAAAGACACAAAAGTAGGGGCATTTAGTTTTTGAGTTGTGCTACATGTACGTAATAATTTACATAATAGTTTATGAACAGATGAAATGGCTAGATTTAATTGAATCAAGATCTCATCAATCAAATAACTTCCCCTACTTACATTTTGACACTTTGTCGTTACTTAAAACATTATGTAAATAGTTATGTACAAGAAACATTATCCTAAATTTTTTTTTTTTTTTTTATCAATATGGAATTCTCAACAATTACATTACAACTAGGAATATGATAATACCAAATCGAAATTCCAACATAAATCACTCTGAGAAAGCATCAAAAAAGCCAAACAAAGGAATATTCACAAGGCAAAAATAATTTAGATGTATATCAAAGTCATCTTTTCTAAAAAAATTCCTTTTTGGAGGTAGGTAAAAGAGAACTGAAAGCTTGAACAGAGCTAGAATTACATGAAAAATTCCTAATTTAATTTGGAATAAAATCACCGGCAAAAAAATGAAATGACATATCAACTTCTCTTTAAATATATGGAGAAAACAACACCACATCTCTTTTGTAATAAAAGAAACTGAAGCAGGAACAGTATAGTTTTATTGTTTCTTTCCAACCAATGTTGCTCAGAATACTTGAAACTCTCTCAATTTATGAAACATTCTTACTCCAAAAATCATCCTCTATATATAGTCAATTCCTTTCACATAATATTAATTGTTGTATCACCACAAATTCAACCCAACAATAAAAATACTTTAGTTTTCTGTCAAGAATCTCAGCAATATTGCAGCTAATTTGCATGGTGCGATGCTCATTCATGCTTGTTTGGTAAAACTTTACGTCAACTTTTAAATTGGTCAATTTTCATTTTTAACCATATATTTCATGGATACCACATTTATTATCAACTTTTTATCAAAATGTATTAAAACTTTTATTCAAACAACCCCTGAATTGCTTGCTTCACATCAATTCTTAACAACTCATGTTTTCCTATGCAAAGTTCCTCACCAGAAACTTTATCCATGCAACAAGTTTTCTATAGAGATATATTTTTGAGTTGAAGTCAAAAAGTGACTTCAACCTTTCATACACAGGTTTTATAAATTGAACGGTTCAAACGTCTCCTATAGCCTAAAAGATTGAAGAAAGTCTTCCATTTGTCTCCGTGCAATACGAAATTAATCGAAATATAGCAGTAATGCGTTTTCCCTAAAAAGAAAATATTACCGAGCTTAGTAAGGTCAACTTTTTAGATGATATGCTTTTATTGTTATAACCCTCTTCTGTAAGTATACGACGTTAATGTATTCCCGTATATTAAAAGTTAGGGGTTCCTTCGTAACTCCTTTTTATTTTCATTTCGTTAGTAATCATGAGATGATAATTAGATTCATGTCACATCTCTCTATCTATGCAGTTTAAAGAATTTTTTTTCCTTGATTTAGTTGTCAAACTCGATTCAAGAATAACTAATCACATTTTTATAAAGTTAATTAAAAATGAATAAAAAATTTGTTCATAAATTAATAATAACATTTCTTGATTACAATATTATAATTTTATAGAAGTTTAATTGTATATTACCAAACATACCGATTTGATTATCATCTTTTGTCCAACCGCATAAGTGATTATTAATGTTTCCACGTATGGGATATGGACTCATGAACTGATTTTTCTTGAATATAGACAAAGTCAACTTCTTGAAAGCAACGACATTGTGGCCTAGTTGCTGGCCTAAGTAACGAATCAACTAATCTACTTCTCTCCATTGATATTAGAATAATGATATTCATAGTAAAAATTACATGTAATCGTTATACGTAGCATATATATGACAATTTGTTATTTAATATATGCAACAATAAAATAACAAATTGTAATGTATATGTCACGTATGACGACTATTGGTAAATCACTTTAAATATATAGCAGAGATGACAAAAAAATCCGTTCAACCGGCCACATGCGAGGATCCCGCTCACCTAATCGGATAAATGGGGCGGGGACGGGGATGGGGAGAAGGTTGTTGCCCCAAAGTAGGTACGAGAAATATAGTCTCCGTCCCGCTACCTGTTCCGTTAAAAGTTAATTTCAAATTTAAAATTTTTTATCAAACAAAAAAAAAAATTTATCATCATTTTAAAGAAAGCATAAGTTATTCTTAACGAACTGAAAAAAAAAATTAATATTCACTAACTAAAGATATAAAAAAAATAAAAGCAAAATGTAAAATAATAAAAAACAAATGAGGCAGGTGACCTGCCCCACCTTGAACTTGTCTCACCACACGTTAATCGGGTATGGGTATGGGGACGTGGATGAGGATGGGATAATATGACAAAAATAAATGACGGGATGTGAGTGAAAATTGCTAACTCATTACATACCTGCTCCATTACAATCCCTAATGAATAACATTACTCTTGATATTATAATATTTGCAAGGAATAAGAATACAAATAGAATAATATTATTTACTATTAGTAAGGCTAGAGTACCAATCTAACCGACCAAAACTGATATGTTCAATTAAATTAATCATGCAATATTAATGTCATATAGTCGTCTTATAAATTTGTGCTTGAAACCATTACTAATACAAATATAATTATACTCTTAAGAGAAGAAATGTGAGTAACTCTTTTGTATTTTGAACTTGAAAAGAAATATATTATTATAAATAGAATGGTTGTTGTGGGTAAGAATTAGTAGTATGTTATAGGATCGTTTAGCACGAGGGTGATTTAGTATCAAGGTGAATGACCCGCGTTCACAAAATAAATGGATAAAAGAGAGAAGGTCTAATGATTGATATGTCACCCCTCTTTATTCGTTTCTTATCCCTAGTTTGATCGATTGATACTCATTTATTCAAGGCATTAATATAAAAAACAATTGTATCAATGACAATAAGAGTTTATTGCCAAAGCCTAAAATCACATTTAGTCAAAAGTTATTTTTGTTTAACATATTGGTTGTTTGGCAAAAGTCAGACATATTTTTGACAAAAAATGGCTTTAAAAGTTTGTTTTAGAGAAATTCAAACTTCTTAGCATGCGTTTCATTTCCAGTTTTCAAGCCGTTTTTAGTTTTCAATTTTGCAAAACACTGAAGACGTGTTTGATCTAATATTTTCTAAAATACATTTTAAAAAACAAAGTGAAACTTATAACGTAAAACTCAAAAAATATTTATGCCGTTTTGAGTATTTTTAATGAGAATTCTAAAAACAATCAAAGCATGGAAAACAAGTGTTCAAATAATTTAAATGAAATGTTAAAAATTATAAATTTTAACAAATAAAATATATAAATTTAAAAAATAAAAAAAATAAAATCTACCATTCTAAAATACTGTATTTCTAAATAAAAATAAAATCCTGAAAAAATAAAACTTATAAAAAATAAAATAGTTGAAGCTCTTAATGATTATTTATATAAAAATTCTAGAAAATTTTTAAATAAACACAAATAAAAAATTTCTCAGCCCAAATCATTAATTTTTATTTTTATTTTCTATATTTTGAACTCAATTTATTATTTAATTTATTTTACTTTTGTAGTGAGAAAAAATATTGTAAAATTCACCAACTTTATATATATATATATATATATATATATATATATATATATTATTAACATAAAATTATTCTATTTTTATTGAATAATCAAATCTTATGGAATAAAATATTATAAAATAAATTTTCAAAAGCTCAAATTAAACGTATTTTCTAATTTTCTATTTTGAAAAATAATTTTTCAAAACGACAAGTCAAACGCGTTTTTAACAATCTTAATACAAACCATCAAAACAGAAAACTGAAAATGAACTAAAAACTGAAAATAGAAAAATTAAAACACAAATCAAAGAGACCCTTAGCTTCTTTAAAAAACTCTAATTGAGCTTGTACGAGAAACTGTAATTTTTAATCAATGAAAAATTAAAATAAATAAAATACACATTAATATATAAATTCTAATTTCTCATCAAATTAAATAAATAAAAGATTTATATATGTATAAAAAAAAAAGCACCTTTTGAATTCACAACTAAGTACACATTTGACCGGACTAGAGCTTCTTGAAAACTATGCCTTATGTTAACTTTCTTTAAAAACATTTTTAGCCAAATAAAAAGAAAAATTATTAAAACAGGTCCAAGAATTAATTCTATATTTTTCAAAAGTTTTGTCAAACGAATCTCAAACGGTCTAACAACATTTTAATAAAAAAATTTACAACCAAATGCTCTAATGCCACGCAAATATATGTGTAATTAGCATAGCAACAAACTGAGCATCTTGTCACTAGCTTGTGGAAAATAGCTATGTATCTATACCTTAAATAGTTAAAATAATTAGTTATCTTGTAAATGCAGGAAGAATTTTGAATTTTTGAAGTAGAAGTGCAGAACACGGTCCGAATATTCTATGAAGGAAGAATTTCTTGCGACTTTTTTTTTTTTTTAATTTTCTTTTCTATTTTCGTTTCAACCTTCACAAATAGTTGTAATTGCTTATGTATCCAAATCATTGGTGTATAGATTAACTTTTCACATCGTTTCTCATTTTCTCTGATGGTCATCGGATGATTCTACCGTGGAGGTTAACCATAGTAGATAACTCTTTCTTAAGTGTCATCGAGGTTAACCATAGATAATAACTTTTTCTTAAATGCAACTTATAATTTTAATTAAACTCTACTATTCAAATTAATTGCATCTCTTCTAAAATTCTGTATATATATATATAGCGATTCTTGCTTGGCGACGAGTTGATTGTAGTGCAAAGTCGTGTCTCATTTGAAATTCTAAAGAGAATATATATGCATATAAAGATATTATCCACATTTATATTATCAAATTGTAAAATTTAACCTATGATTAATTCCAAACTAAAGAGATAAGAATATCCAAACGTTTTGAAATTCATGAAAGTACATAATCACTAATCCATATACTTGCAACTTATATAGCGTGTACTGCTATCGAAATTCTGTTTACGAGGTTGATAGCCTTAAAAATGTATGCATTTATTATCTTCATTGACCTATTCATACGATGATTAAATAGTTTTCATCATAGGATAAATAAAAAAACATTCCACGAGCATTAAGGACATTCTTTGCTCCAAGAACAAGGTACATTATATACAAACAATGTCACTATAAGTTGGAATCATTTGATAAAATAAGTTCACTAAAATAAGAAAACAAATTACCCAACTATTAAAATAAAATTGGTCAAGGGGTGACTCGGTCCACCACTTTTTTAATTCATAAATTTCCATTTGGCACTTAGCTGCACATTCTCAGAAAATTTCTTACACTAGTTGAAATCTATGAGCAAATTAGTGAAGATTAATATGATATCCGGCTGTGTATTCAGCTGTATAGAATGCTAAGATCATCTTCAACATACTATATTTATAAAGAGTATATTATTTATAATAAAAAATATTTTTAAATTTAGATAATAATTTTTTTATACACTAGACAAGCAATGCTTTTCTTTTTTGGCTCTACAATTTTCTTGTTCTTAGGAGACATATATTGATTTTTTCTTATATTTTATTTAACATATTTTCTATGTATCAATGATCAATCAATTCAAATATGAAAATAATTTAAGCTCATGTTTGATCTAGTCAAAAAATTAGATTAAAATCCTAATCAAAGTTAATAATTAATTTTAATCACCATAGAATCTACAACTTTTCAAACACACATTCCACCAATATTTATTAAACTGATTTTTAACTAAACCAAACAGGGGTAAGTAGAATATTAGAATATGTAACTCATTAATCAATCATTATAAAAAGAATAGATAGTGTGTGTGACTTTGAAAAGTTAAAATAAAGTATTTTGAAATTTATTTTTATGCGTCGACTCTCTAAAATAGAGTGATCATTTTACATTTCAATAGTTTTTTGGAGATGTTCTAAAAACACAAAGAAGTCTTGTTTGATAAGTTAGATAATATGGGACAGAAGAATCAAGAACTTCAAATATTGTTTGGTTTATTATTCAGTTCTACATATTTGCATTATGTCTTATTTGCAATATAGCTTCTAAGCCGTAACATAACTACTATATACATATGATACATAGTTTATTCATACGTATGTGGCCCTATATTTCATTAATAGTTCATTTTGTTTTAATTAGAATTACTATTTAGACATTTATAGGTCTAAATTATTATGCTATCCAAAATTGTGTAACAACTTTTGAGTAACTGTGTTCCAATTCATGTCAGCCTCGAAGATGACAAAATGTCATTGCTTAGCCAAATAGTTCGGATAAATTAAGGGGAAGTAACATTGACTAGGTTACTCTATTCAGAGCCAAATACAGCAAAAGTACAGCACACGAACACAATGCAACAACTTAATTAAAATTACGCCGGTTGAGTAATTTTTTTTGTTTTAAAAGACAATAATGGCGGAAAAGAAGAACGGCAAGGTAGAGGCCCAACTGATTTGTGTATATAAGAAGTGCAACTATCTTGACTCAGTCTTCCATAATCTGATTTACCAATATCAATGGAAAAAAAAGGTACTTATTTTTAAGTAATTATAGGGTGATTCGGGCTATAAATATCCATCCTCTTATACAAGAAATAGCACAAACCTCTCCTACACTACACTGTCTTTCTTCACTTGGTTTCCTCTACATCAAGTTTTTTGATACGTTTTTGAGTGAAAATATGGAAATCCCAGAAAAAATTGAGAGGTTTTCAAGCTGCCGGGGAGTGTCTTTTGAGATTAAACCACATTCTGATCCATTTTCCGTCCCAGCTCCGGCAATAATTAACCGTTCCGGAGGTAGTAAAAGATCTTGGATTCCATGGGGAAGCTTTTCTAAGGTGGTTCCATCTTCTGAAATGTTGGAAAGAACAATGAGCAGAAGCAGTAGCCATTTCTGTGATCTTGAATTTGAAGATAACGATGATGAGGTGGAGACTCTAGCTGATATTGAAGAAGGCCACGATGAAGAGAAAGTTGAGCAAGTTTTGCCGCCATTTCCACCACCGCATAAGGCAGCTGCTGCTAAACCGAAGCAGACATCGAGACTCTCAGTTATACTGCTTGATCAAGGGTTGTTTACAGTTTACAAACGACTTTTTGTTGTTTGTTTTGCTATAAACATCACCTTTTTGGTTCTTGCAGCTACTGCGAATTTCCCATATGCAAGAAATAGGGCTGCATTATTCTCCATTTGCAACATATTTGCTTTGGTACTCTGTCGAAGTGAGGCCTTTTTGAGAATTATTTTCTGGTTGGCTGTGAATGTATTGGGGTGGACATGGGTACCCATTAGGCTCAAAACCATGACTACATCCCTCCTGCAATCTCTTGGTGGAATACACAGTAGTTGTGGGATTTCCTCTATTGCGTGGCTCATTTATTCATTAGTCCTCACTCTAAAAGACACAGAAAATACTTCGCCCGAAATCATCGTTGTCGCCTCCGCCATTCTTGCACTCCTCTGTCTGTCTTCGGCCGCTGCATTCCCCCTAGTTCGACATCTCCACCACAATGTGTTCGAAAGGACTCATCGATTCACAGGTTGGACTGCGCTTGCTCTCCTCTGGGCATTCATCACCCTCACTATCTCTTACGACCCTAAAACAAAATCCTATAGCGATGATATTGGGTTAAGATTAGTTAAACAGCAGGAATTCTGGTTCACACTTGCAATCACAATACTAATCATCATACCATGGTTGACTGTAAGACGTATCCCAGTTCAAGTCTCGTCACCATCAGGCCACGCCTCGATCATCAAGTTTGAGGGTGGGATTAAGGCTGGAATTTTGGGTAGGATTAGCCCATCACCCTTTTCAGAATGGCATGCATTTGGCATAATATCAGACAACAAGAAAGAGCACATGATGCTGGCTGGTGCAGTTGGTGACTTCACAAAATCTCTCGTCACTAACCCACCTAGCCACTTATGGGTTCGACAGGTCCATTTTGCTGGCCTTCCATACCTAACCAACATGTATGACAGGGTCCTTTTGGTAGCCACTGGCTCAGGAATCTGTGTCTTCCTCTCCTTCCTCCTGCAGCCATGCAAGGCTGATGTTTGCTTACTTTGGGTGACAAAAAACGTAGAACAAAATTTTGGTAAAGAAATTGAGGAAATGATGAGTGGACATCCTAAGGAGAAGGTAATAATCCATGACACCGCTGTGCTCGGCCGCCCAAACGTGTCGGAAATGAGCGTCGCCGCCGCTAAGAATTGGGCAGCTGAGGTGGTGATTGTTACTAGCAATCCAGAAGGAAGCAGAGACGTGGTTGATGCTTGCAAAGGTGCAGGAATTCCTGCTTTTGGTCCCATTTGGGATTCTTGAATCTCATCCGGCAACTATAAATATTTTATATAAAAATGATTGTTTATTATACTTTTACTAGCAATGAAGAGTTGTTGACAAAAATGTCAGCAATACGTCTATTTTTATTTTCATTTAAGATGCAAAGCAGGGTATATTTTTCCGTCCTAATTTGGGATTGTAATCTTTTGAATTAATAACATTTTTATTAATTAAAAACTTGTTTATTTTCTACAAGAAGAATGGTCACGAGACTTTAAGTCCCTACTTGGTTTCGCTAAAAAAATGGATTAAAATCTAAATCAAACTCACAAATTTTCAACTAAACATTCCACCAATTTTATTAAAATCTACAAAAAAAATCTTTTTTTTTTTTAAAATCTAAATCATGCTAAATATTTCACACGTTGCATGATCACAAGAAGTATGATGATTATATATATATATATATATATATATATATATATATCATTTGTATCTCATCCCATGTACACCCCATTTCATAGATATTAACATCATTCAGAAAATAATCTCTTTTTGTTTGAGGAGGCTATGAAATATTGGAAGTCAATGATGCATATATTATAGATGTATTTATGAATGTGACAACCATCTGCATGATAAGATCTTTATAGATTGAGATATTAATATCAAAAACCCAAAAAAGGCAATGATATATGTCTGGAGATTAAAAAATCTCAAGATCATTAAGTTGGATAAGCGTTCTTCCGCTTCAAATTCTTGGTCATATGAAATTCATCTTCTCATCTTCAACAATTGTCAGCACACAGATACAATGCAACCACTAAAATAAGAATTACGCCTGTTTTGTAAATTCTTTTTTAATCTTCGATTAAATTGCAACAAGACAATAATGGAGGAAAAGAACGAGCAGCGGCCAACTGGCCGCAAGTTCAAGATATAAAAGATTGCAAGTACTCATCTTAACTAATTCGAATTATTCAATGATCAAATTTACCATAATAATTGGAAAATAAAAGTACTAAATGTGAAGAAATTATGGGGTGGACGCACGCTATAAATTGTAAATGTTGACAAGTGGAAAGCAAGAAAAAGGGAGAGAATAAATAAAACGAGGTTTTTAAAATGAATTGTCTACAAAGGGTTTAGAATAAGTTTAAAAACCAAAAAGTCCATTCTACCTAACTAAACAAGAAAATAACAAAACTACCCCTCAAACGGCAACGTGCAGCGGGAGTTTGCCAATAAAAAAACAGAAACGCCAAACACGGTTCAACTCTGTGAAAAAGTCAAAAAGCTTCATGGAGGAAGGAACAAAAGGTGAAAAAGATAATGACATGTTGAAGATGGGGAGGAATGAGGAGACAGTCAATTCAATATGCTTCATCTGCTCATGAATCGTTGAGTTATGAATGATCATAATAGCACTCTTATTATCACAATACATTAAAGTCGAGTAGGAAAAGGAACAAAAATACTTGCAAGCAACCAACAAAATCATATTATTTTAGTTGTATTAGATGTCATAACGCGATATTCAGTTTCAGTAGAAGATCTGAAAACAATAATCTCCTTCTCACTTCTTCAACACACAACACACACCAAAAAATACATAGAAATCGGGTGGATTTGGGATAATGGAGTTACTAGTCCAATCAGCATCATAGTACCTAAACGAGTCTAAAGATAAGATTGATGAAAATAAAGACTTTGAAAGCAAGTGCTAAAAAATAGGAAAAATACCAACCCAATGAAATGTAATGAACAAGACAATATACTGATTAACAATATAATGACAAACAATTTCTAGACGAGTAATAGTGAAATATAACAACCAAAAATATTACAATATAAAGTAGGACTGTTATAGATTCACCATTAAAGGGCAGATATGGAATGTTGGTCTCAAGAAGAGCATCAACAATCTAAGTATCAATGAGATGAGCACGCTCAATGACGTCTGTGGCATACTTAAACTAAGATAGAAAATAAATGTAAGCTCTATGCCCACGAAGTAATGCAAGGGCCAAGTCTTCTACTTCATATTAATGAGCTAGTTCTGACTTACAAAACAATTCCATTAACATTTACCGCCAATGATAATCATGTCATCAACATACAAGTAAAGAATAGTACAATCAGACGAAATGCATAAAACAAAGAAAGTGGTACCATAATGACGGGATAAAAAAACCCAGAGATGTAATGTAATGGATACATGTTAAACATAATAAGGGATGATTTTATCATAATAATAAAAATAATATATATTTAAAAAAAAAAAAAGATGAGTAAGCAACTCTTCAATCACTTTTGGTAATAATCATCCAGCAATATTTCATTTTTATCAAGATTCTTAAGCTTCTATAGTTATAGACCTTTGGTAATCTCTGAAATGTCATCAAATTAATATAAACTGAAACTTCACCTCAATGACAATCACCAATTACCCAACTGCACGTACTTTTTAAATGCCCAGATACATGTTTTAATAGTATTTGGATGCACTCCAGTTCTACTAATTTATAGTGGCTATGTGTCAACCCACTGAATTGGAAAGGAGAGCAGAGAATGAGGACAATTCCAGCCTCAATTAATTCATGAAAGCTTGTAGGAAAATCAACAATTGCAATGTTAATACTCAGAAAGTCCAGAGATTCTGGATATTGAGCTACAAACTGTTCGGATGTGAGGAATGGTGTATGGTCCTTCGAGTAGACCCTGTGCTATCCAATGGTAGGCTGCCTCTGTAAAGTGCATACCGTCCCAACTAACATATCTAGAAGGATCATCACAAACGGTTGCTGGTGGAGTGATGCATGCCGCTGATGCATTGTAGTTGTATGGTCCTCCTGCTCCACAGCATGCTCTAAGAACGCTAGTAAATCCTGCAACAACATTGGACAAATGTAAATTTTGGTCCGAAACAAAAAAAATTTAGAATTAATAAGAAAGGGCAGGGGAAGGCATAACAAAAGTTCTGTGAACTAGAATTGCTGATATCATTATATGATAAGAAGTACCAAATTTGTTTGGAGCAAGATAAATGCGCATTGCAGCATTGTAATAATCTCCATATATAATGGTGGCATGAGGATAAAGACCACGTATGCGGTTCAGTTCAATCTGAAGCAGATCGTTATGGTGCTCAGAAAACCTGTTTAACCAGTTAAGACAACCGGTTTTACGGTCATATTCTTTTTCATCCGAATTCTCGTAATATGAAAGATAATAAGGCAAACAACCAGTTGGCAGGTTCCCAGGAACAATCACTGTGCTGGCTCCAAGCTTAATTAACTCCTGCATCACAAACACAATATATAATTATTTATAGGAGTAATGTGAGTCAGCAGCATATGTAGTGTAAACCCTATGGGCCCTATACTTGTATAATCAAATAGATTCTCAATATTGAACTCTTCCGGCCGAATCAAGGCAATAATGATGTTAACACGGAGGAGATACTCAGAAAATAGCAGCCTGTAATTAATTGTTTGGACCAACAGCCAAGTTGTCTTTGTGGATGATAAAAGGATCATTTTGTACTTCTAATTTGATTTCACAGTCGCGGAATATGAACTTGGTTATAGCTTATACCTAATCTAAATGTCCAGACAGAAATAAAGGAACGTCTACGCAGGGACAAAGGAACAAGGAAAATCAAATGAGTCGCAACATTGAATAAGGACATACTTGGACCGTGAAACTGATGTCACTGATAATTGCAGTAACAAATGATTCAATCACTTCTATGTCTGTTCCTTGCACGAATGCATAATTGTATTCATTGCCTCCAATCTCCCCCACTAGAATTAGAGATGTTTGAAGAAATGTTTTACAATCTGCAGATAGAATGCGAGTAGCCATGTATTAAATTGATGCAAGAACAAAAAGGAATACATGAGAATCTAAGAAATATAGATATATTAGAGAAACTAATAATATTTTCCATATCAAACATATTGTAACAGCCATTGATTTCTGAACAACCAGATAATGTCATTCTGATGACATGGAAAACCAAATGCAATACCGAGACTCTTGCAAACATTGACACATCTGATGCACCAGAAATAATTGAAATTAGGGAGGCATTCATTTGAAAGAGGCCATTTAAAACTGCCAAAGACTTTGTATCTTAGTGTGGATCCTCTATCTTTCAACGAGTGACTAAATCAACTTCTTTTTTAGTTTGTAAAATGATCATGTTTCAATCAGGTAGAAGACCATGCGGATCCATTGAGCACTAATGGAGAACATTTATTTTACCCTTTTGTTCGGATCTTTTATAATGTGATCTTTTAAAGTGTTATTGAGCCGTGTTTGTCTCCTTCCTTACCATATCCATGTTTTGTCAATACACAATGGTCCTAATATTTGAGAATAGATTCAGTCAAGGATACTAGAGAGGGAAGTTATAACTCAATAGGCTGATAAAATTGTTCAGAGCACATGGTCAAATAAAAGGTGCAGATAACAACTAATCAAGGAACAGTATTTGTTGCCTTAAACAAGGCCCCTACTCCTTATTACAATTTGGTCACCATCCCAAGCCTCCCTATCTGTCCAATCCATGATTCATGTAACATCATTTATATAGCCCCCGTTTGGGCTCTATTATTTCACATTTGAATGAGGAGAATAGTAAATTTTTGAAAAATGTGTATTTGAAAAAAAAAAAAGATTTTATGTTTACATGTAATATTATTTTATCGAAAAATACATGGTCGATAAGAAGAGAGAAAAATTAATTTCAATTTAATGGAGGCCAAACACGGGCATAGTTTCAAAAAAATCAATGTTGATAGAAAGGTCACACCATCAAAACCTGGTGATACTTTCATCCGATGTTTATATATTGTTAGAATTCGGGTGTGACCCGAATTCCTTGTTGAAGTAATTGAAAAATTCTAATTGAAGTGCACATAAAAAAGAAATCAGTTTGGAATGCTACTGAAATCCTATGTCAAGTTGAAATTCTATTTTGGAAGCCCATTGAGAGTTGAAAATTGGTATTCGACTTGAAGAAGAATTCAAGATAGAGAAAACAATTTGGGAACAAAAAATTTTTTTTTTTTCCGGGCAGAATGCCCGGCGCCGTGGCGCCACCTGACCTGTTTCGGGTTTTTCGCATTTTTATCTCCTTTTTCGTTTTGGACTCGATTTTTTGGCATCCTACTTTATCAACAACTCCACTAGGAGGATTTGCACGTTCTCTACATGTTTTCTATAAATTACTAGAATTATAGGATTCATTGTAATTCTCTCTCTTCTCCATTATTCTTGAGCCAATAAAATCTCTTAATTCTTCTACCATATTTCTTGTCTTTATAATCTTTTACTTGATCTAATACTTCGTTATTTACCATATAACTTCAACAATTCATTCCGGTGGTTGATTTCATCAAGTGATATTTAACAATACATAATTCTTGTATTTTCAAAATTTAATAGTAATCCGAGCATATTAATACTTCTTATAACAAGAGATATTTTGATTGTTTCATAACAAGTGGTATCAGATCGCCAGTTTCAGTAGTTTTGCAAGAGCGCATGGTTTGATTTGTTCGAGATTTTTTCTTCGTGATAGCTTCCATGAAGTATGAAATTTTGCTTTTGGATCGGAGTACTAGATTTTCACTATGGCAGCTTAAAATGCGTGCAGTACTCGCACAACAGGATTTGGATGATACATTGTTGGGAATTGACGATATGCCCGCAACTTTGACCGCAGAGGAGAAATTACAAAAGGATAAGAGGACAGTTTCTCTCATTCATCTTCGTTTATCGAATACTATTCTTCAGGATATTTTGAAGGAGGTTTCAGCAACTGCTCTATGGTTGAAGTTGGAGCAATTGTTCATGACTAAAAGTCGGACAAGTTGAACCTCAAGCAGCGTTTACACTCTCATCGAATGGCAGAAGGAGAATCATTGGAAGATCACCTGACCGTATTTAAAGAGATCGTCGCTAATTTAGAAACTTTGGAAGTAGAGTATGATGAAGAAGATTTGACCTTGATCCTATTGTGTTCGTTGCCCGCTTCGTTTTCTTCATTTAGAAACACGATATTGTGTAGTCGTGATACTCTCACCATAGAGGTGGTATATGATACTCTGTATTCAAAAGAGAAGATGAAGCATCTGGTTTCCGAGGCCAAAGATGGAGAATGCTTGGTTGCTTAGATCGAAGTCTGAGTTTAGTAATCAGATTTGTAACTACTGCAAGAAGAATGGGCACATGAAGAAGAATTGCTACAAATTGTAGAATAAAGAAATGTTGGCTACAAGTTGATATGGAAAGCAATTAGAGACTTCAGGTGAAGCAGACCTTACAGAGAACAGTGTAAGTGATGGAGATCTTTTGGCTATTTTTGACATCGAGTCTAAACCAGAGGAAGATTGGATTCTGGATTTAGTTTGTGTGTTTCGCATGTGTCATAATAAGAAATGGTTTACTACTTATGAAAATGTTTCCAAAAGTGTCATAGTTAAGTGAGGCAACACACATTGTCGGGTTGCTGGAATTGGTACGGTCAGATTGAAACTATTGGATGGGACAATTAGAACACTTGGCCATGTTCGACATGTTCCAGATTTGAAGAAAAATCTCATCTCTTTTTCTACCCTTCATTTAAAGGGTTTTGAGTTCTTTGGTGGATGTTGAGCTTTGAAGGTTTGTAAGGGTGCCCAGGTTGTATTGAAGGAACAGAAAATGTCTCAATTATACATTTTGCAGGGTTGTGCAGAATCTAGAAAAGTCAATCAGCACAGGTTCAGTACTGTGGTGGATATTCAGTTTGATACAATACTCTTAGGAGCTCGTAAAGAGTCGGATATGAAGAATACTGTTCAATGGAGTTTAGGAGATATAGATAATGCCGCTTTGCCATCATCACCTGCGGTGTCATTGTATTCAATTGCTAGGGACGAACCCAGTGGTAAAAGGTATGTGTATACTGATTTTGTTGAGAATGCTTAAGGTGTACAATCTAGCAATGGGTTTTCTTTAAAAGTATTTGAGTTTGATTCTACTTTGGGGTGTGATACAACCCAATTTGGTGAATTTTAAAATCATTATGATTTTTGGAAATTTGAGATACTTCTGCAGAGTAGTGCTTGGATTCATTGGAAGAGGTGGGAGTATTATGTGTTTTGTTGGAAAAATTAATTTTTGGTTATTGTTGAAAAAGCCAGTTTATTCCTTGGTGGAATTCGTGTCAATGTGTAGATTGTTAGAATTGGGGTGTGACTCGAATTCCTTGTTGAAATAATTGAAGAATTCTAATTGAAGTGCACGTCAAGAAAAATTCAATTTGAAATGCTATTTGAATCCTATATCAAGTTGAAATTCTATTTTAGAAGCCCATTGAGAGTTAGAAATTGGTATTAGATTTGAAGAATTTTTCGGGATGGAGAAAACAATTTGAGAACAAAAAAACAATTTTAGGGCAGAACACCAAGCGCTGGTCTCGGGGCCGGGGCACCCGGAGGTGGCGCTACGGCACCACCTGACCTGCTTCGAGTTTTTCGCATTTTTTTTCTTTTTTCATTTTGGCCTCGATTTTTTGGCATCCTACTTCATCAACAACTATACTATAAGGGTTTGGACGTCACTTACATGTTCTCTATAAATATTAGGCTCTTCTATACAATTTTATGGTGTAAGAAATTAGATTACTAGAATTATATGATCCATTGTAATTTTCTCTCTTCTCCATTATTCTTGAGTCATATTTTTTAATTCTTTACCATATTTTTTGTCTTTATTATTCTTTTACTTGATCTAATACTTCATTATTTGTCATATAACATCAATAATTTATTCCGGTGGTTGGTTTCATCAAGTGGTATTCAAACAATACATAATTCTTATATTTCTAACATTGCTAACAGCGATTCGGGTATATTAATATTTCAGAGATATTTTGGTTATTTCATAACATATATCTATCCATGATATGATCTCATCATTAATAAATTAACAGACGGAGATAGCAGTAGTACCGTTGCACCCGACTCTTCACCAACTATATTATGTTATCTCAATATGTTGGTGCACATATGATATATCTCTTGAAATATACATAGAAGTAAATACATTCTTCCCTCTCTAACATTTGAGGAGGATCAATGTGGAATGAGGGCAGACTTAACTCAAACTTTGCATTAAACTTGTCATTGCTTCAATATTGATGGGGGGCCTTATGCAACTCCTATTATATCCTCACCTACTAGTTACTACTATTCATATTTATTTTGTTCATGGGTTTGCCCATTTTGACCACAGAGCGAGTTAATGACAAGTAAAGACTACTCGTTGGGAGATTCAATTTCTTGCAATGACCTGTCAGAGTATACTCACTTTCTTGTCTCGTCTATCAAGAATCCAAATTCTTCTGAACATCAAATTATTCCCCTCTAGATTATAAATGTATCTGATCCCAATTTCAAATTCCTTAGTTTCACTTTCAATTACCCGTTAAGTTATCATCCTGAGATCAACACAAAGCTTCCATCTTCCAATCTCTAATAGTTTACACTTTCGATAAAGTGGTTAAGCATATGAGGCAAAGATTATAGGTTCTAAGTTTCAAGGCTCAATCAATATCACCCACCGGTGAAAATATTATTGATGAAGAAATGAAAGTTTACATAAATAAATAAATTATTTCCCCTCTCGAGATAAGCAGAAGCAAATACATGGAATGGAATGTAAGCCTTTCAATTACAATACATCTCATAGTTTAATTACATTATTTGGCAGGTAGGCTTACCTGGATTTGTCTTGCAGAATGTAGAAAAAAATTCTTTGAACCAATCCAACTGAGTTCCCAGAGAGACATTAGTCACTGCATTAAAGACTCCATATTTCTCAAGAAAAGATTGATTGAGTGCTGTAGCTCCAGCAACTGCAAAATTCACACCTTTACTAAAATTTCTGCTACTTGCATTTGCATTTTTACCGCCAATAAATGGTTCCAGAAATGGCATCCCCAAACTCTGAGCTATAAACAAAAATCAAAGTATTGTCAATTCAGCAAATCAAAGTATAATCAAGCAGTCAACAGGAGTAAAAAAGTTGGACCAAACACGAGAATAAAAAGTTAACTTTCGCTTTTATTTAAGTTAGCCCAATGGCTCAATGATCACGTCCCACGTACCAATGAAATCAACGATGAGTCGGCCGTCTGAATACCGCCCGGTGGGGCGTTTGAAGAAAGTCATCCCATAAGGCCATCGCTCAGATCTGGGAGGTTTATCGGGTGGATTAATATGAAGCAGATTTCCAGTGTCAGCGAGTGAATCGCCGAAACTGATTATAGATTTGTAGCATCCATGACCATAAGCTTCTTGGTTTGATATTAACAAACCAAGGATTAGAATTGAAAATAAGATGGATTTGGTGGAGAATGTAGGAGCCATGAACAGGAGCAATTGTTTACCGTAAAATCACTAGTTCCGCTTTAATTTCCTTTGTCAATCAACTTTAATTTATGAATTATTGTAGGTTCACATTTTACATGTGCATTGAAAAACTTGATGTGCTTGTAGGACTAAACTCTCTAGTTTGTTCAAACTTGTAACTAAGGGCATAAAACTCATTCGTTAGCTTCTGTTTGGTACACATTCTCTCAAAATTCATTTCAAATTATACATTTTTTAATAAAATAATATTTTTCATCAAATCAATAACATTTTCTTACTTTTTAACCACATATTTCTCATTATTTACTATTTAAAATACATTATTTCATCAATAATATACATCAAACACACCCTTAGTCTTCAACGTGACAACCACACGCATAAAAAACTTCGTAGAAATTATGACACGGCTTCTATGACCCAGGCTAGCCCAGTGAAAGATTTATCCCCGCAAATGTGTAAAGCCTTGTAGTAATTAAGAATCTATGCAAAGATGGTTCTTAGGTGTATAAATGAGTGAAATTTATAGTATATTAAATATTAAGTGAGAATATTTTTTTTGAACAATTTTAAGTTTAATATAATTCAATTATTTCAATAATAAATACTACAAAATCTGTGTTATGTATGAACTTCATATTATTAATTCTCAATTAATTATCATTTATGTTAATCTAATTTCAATGAATCTTGACTTGATTAATTTTGATCTACATGTATTTAGAGTTATTATAGATGTATTTATTTATATTCGTACATTTAGAAATTTTAATGGGTGTTTAAATTTATGTATTAGTAATTAATTTTTATGTTCCAAATGTATTCATAATTAATATATTAAATATCACATCAAGCTATAATTATTTTTTGGATGATTTTAACTCTATTACAATTCAATTATTTCAATAATGACTTTATTTTCATTTTTCGACATGTAATAAATACTACAAAATTTTTGTTATGTATAAATTTCGTATTATTAATTCTCAATTAATTAATATTCACGTTAATCTAGACTCAATGAATCATGACTTGATAAATCTTGATCTACCTGAATCTAGATTTCTTATAGATGATTTTATTTCCATTTATGTATTTAGGAATTTTAATGGAGTTTAAATTCATGTATTAGTAATTAATTCTTATGTATCAAATGTATCTATAATATATTAAATATCACATCAAGTGACAATAATCTTTTGGATGGTTTTAACCCTACTACAATTCAATTATTTTAGTAGTATCTTATTTTTCAATATGTAATAAATATTACAAAATTCTTGTTACGATGAATTTCTTGCTATTAATTTTCAATTAATTAATATTCACATTAATCTAGACTCAATGAATCTTGATTTGATAAATCTTGATTTATGTGAATTTAGAGTTATTATAGATTAATTTATTTATATTCATGTATCTAGAACTTTTAACGGGTGTTCGAATTCATCTATTAGCAATTAGTTTTTATATATCAAACCCCTGTTTGGTAAATATTAAAATTCTTATTCTCATTCTTTTACTTATTTTCAATCACACATTCTTCAATAAAATAATATTTTCCATCATATCAATAATTTTTTCTTTTTTTTTCAACCACACATTCTTCATCAATCTACTATTTCATAATACATTTTTCCAAAATAATATGGGTCACACACACCCCAAATATAGTTTAAAAATATTGCTCATTTTTAGTATTTCATCATCACAAAAAATTTGAATCATAGAAGTTGAGTTTTGAGAGTACAATTTTTTCTCTCAAGTTTATATCCTAAATTTTATTTTTTTTAGTTCGTTTAAGACTAATCAAATCTTCTCAACAAATATGTATTAATAATTATTTTTACAGCACTTATAAAATATTTCAAAATAACTCGCAATGTATGTTCAATACTGACTAGTATATATAAGAATCTTTTAGTTAAAACATAAATATCACGTGAATTATATATGACCTTTAACGGAAAGAATAGACGAAAACCATCAAAAGAATTATTTCTACACAAAATCAATAGGCTGAGGGGGTTAGAGTAAAAAATATTCGTTAGGGACCATTGCTCCAATTTCCCAGATTATTGATAATATATAAAAAATTAATTCAAGTAGCATGCTTCTTTTCGGTTCAGTACCATCCAGAATGCAATTCCACCGACCGGGGCTCTAAAACAGAATTTCAAGAATTACAAATTTACAAGTCACAAGCGAAGAAAATGAGACCAAAAATTTATCTTTTTGGAGACTCCATAACCGAGGAGTCCTTCGCCCATGGCGGTTGGGGCGCTTCTCTTGCAGATCACTTCTCTCGCACGGTAATATAACTATTTTTAACTCTCTTTTTCTTCCATTTGGCAAGTGTTTTGCTTTTGTATATTTTGTTGATATGTGGTAAATTATTGATTACGGTTTAGGCGGATGTGGTGTTGAGAGGGTATAGTGGGTACAATACAAGATGGGCTCTTAAGGTACTAGAGAAGGTGTTTCCGCCGAGGAGTGGTGGTGCGCCTCTAGTAGTGACGGTGTGCTTTGGGGCAAATGACGCTTGCCTTCCCAATAGATGCAATGCTTTCCAGCATGCCCCTCTTGATGAGTACAAGATGAATCTCCACGCCATTGTTGCCTTTCTCAAGGTAAAACCCCACACGTGCAAATCCCACACCCAAAGCTTTTAGATAGGAGGCACTGTGTTCATTTAATCTCGCACAGATGGAGACTGATGGGCCCTCGCAGATTACATCAAAATGATGAGTCGTGCAATGCAGGAGGCCCACCCAGTTGTGGCTATTATTGATGGTCACTTGGCCTTTTTTTTTTTCCTAATTATTTTCTGTTAAATTATGTTATGCATAGAGTGCAAGTGCCCTGTCAATTTCATCAGTCTGGAAGAAAAGAGGGTGTGAACTATTGCATGATTGTGATGTGTACTGTTTTATGGAGCCCGAATGGGTATTTCTGGCTATATTGTAGATTATGCACCGTGCAGGATTGGAAAAGGACTTTGGTGTTTGGATGTACCCTTGGAAAAATAATTATGACACTTGATTTGTTTTTATAAATAACAAGAATTGAAGCCGTGGAATTTAATTTTTTTTCATGTGAAGTTTTTTTTTTTGTTACCAAAACTGCATTACCAAGAACCACGCACAAATATTAATTACCTAAGGGCAACAGTAGATACGAGATCCCCACACACAAAGGTAGATAGAGTGCCGGAGGGGAGTTTTGGTTGGATTGGCTCCATTTGTATTATGGTAGCTGTATCATAAGTTTTGTTTGTGTGTAATAGGCTATTTGCTCACGGCTGGATGTACAAAACTATGCTAAGTGATAACACGATGTAGATGGCCTAGCACGTGCTAGGGCTTGTTTGGCAGGACTTTTGAAAAAAAATAAAAGCTGCATCTTAGGTTAAGAAACTTCTTTTTAACATATTTGAATAATTTTCTGGAACTGCTCTGATTATAAAGTTTTTAGAAGAAGCTTACCTAATGTGACTTCTTCAACAAGCTTTTCTACAAGATGTAGAAACAACAACAGAAGTCTTACCAAACTGGCCCTTAGTGCTGGAAGGTTGGGAGGAAAGTGTTATTGCGAATGAACTCGACACAATCCCATGTAAAGTTGCTATTTCTGGTGAATGCTAACATAGTAACATGGAATGCACTTGCTTATAATATGCTCGATGTTCTTGTTGCAACATGCAATGTGTTTGTTTAGAGTCTATATGGTAAAAGATATGAAAGATTGTCTTCATGATATTTTTACCAATTCTGTCTTATGAATTCAAGATATTAATAACTTATTTTTGAACCACCCTGGCTGAAATTGTTTGTAGTTGATTGGCATCCACTAATTGATTATTGTTTATGCATAACCATTGATTATGAAATGTAACGGTGAAAGTTCTCACTTTGGAGCATTTTTTTGGCATTACTTGTAGACAAAAATTTTTGCACTCATTAATTATTGCGCAGTTTATAAGTACGCATATATGGAAGCATGTTATCTTATGTAATCATTATTTTGGTGCCTTTTCAGAAACAGTGGGCTTCTGCTCGTATTCTTCTCATTACACCTCCTCCTATTGATGAAGCAGAACGTCTCCTGTAAATTTCTTCTGTGCACAGAGAGCATAGTGTTTTTACAATTCTCTAGATCTTTTATTTACACATGCTTTCTACATTTGATATTTGAGTTGTTTGCATAATGCTGTGAAAGATTCAAAATTCTGTTATCAAAACAATGCAGGCATCCGTTTATTGAGAATAAATTGGGCCTTCCGGAGAGGACAAACGAAGCTGCTGGTAGCTACGCCAAAGCATGTCTTTCCGTTGCAGCACAATGT
Organism: Fraxinus cuspidata; assembly: GCA_903798385.1. Lineage (NCBI taxonomy): Eukaryota > Viridiplantae > Streptophyta > Magnoliopsida > Lamiales > Oleaceae > Fraxinus > Fraxinus cuspidata. Next base: position 24,036 of record CAIGRP010036603.1, read on the forward strand.
GGAATTCCAGCTGTGGATCTCTGGACAAAATTTCAGCAATTTCCTGACTGGAAAAAAGCTTATCTAAGGTGCATTCTATGTCTAGCACGTTAGTGTACAAATCTACCTTTAACCATAGGCCAGTATTTCTCTAACAAAATATCGAGCATCAATTTGGCTGACTTCCATTGTCTGAAAAAGAGTTGCACTTCAGCCTCATCTTCTTATTTCTGTCTGGACGATATCCTGATTTTCTTAGAGTGGAGTTCTTCATGCTTAAAACCTATAATGGTGGATTAAAAATAAAAATAAAAAATTCTACACATTTCAATCTATTAAGTTCTTGGGGATATCTATTTCCTTCAACCTCTTCTCTTGAGGTTTCCTGGTCACTTATATTCCCTTTAGTTACGCATTATTTGTTCTTGTCCGTTGTTGCCAATGCTCCATAGGACCATATTCTGTGGTTCTGACTCTAAATATGGTGTTTATGAGTTAATCGATTTGTGAAGCGAAAAAAGAGAACATTTACTTCTTGATGATTTCTAAATTTAAATTGCAGTGATGGCTTGCATCTGACTGAAAATGGCAATAAGATTGTATTTGAGGAGGTCGTTAACGGGCTGAAGGAAGCAGGGGTGAGTGTAGAGAGACTCCCAGTTGATCTCCCACTCATGTCTGAGATTGATCCTGAGGATCCCCTCAAGGCTTTTGAGAATTTGATATAGATACATAAATACCTAATGTGTGAATATTTTGTGCCATAATTTTCTCGTGTAAACTGCCTTTGGAATGTAGCATGCAGATATTAAGGTTGTAATATTTTGTTGACGTTTTTATGTCTTTAGTATTTGCAAATTAATGGGGTCTGTAAATAAAATATTTTCTTGTTATCCTTAGCGTGTGATAATTTTTAGATTAGAAGAATGGAGTTTTATTTGTACATAATCGATCTTTTTTCCTTTTTGTCTAACGATGACCCTAATATAAATAATACGTGGGTTGAATTCTATATTAGGTCTTTTAATGCCTATTAAATTGCATAATCCTACGTCTCTCAAAAATAAAAGTTAGTGACCTTTAACATAATTAAAGTATAGTGTATTTATATATAAAAAAAAAGTAGTGCGAATATAATCACCTCAATAACTATTAATTTATTGTAACGATTGGATACAAGAATCAAGACCATAATAATGGAAAGGAGAGGCCTACCCACATTTTGTACGTCAAATTATACAAATATTGGATAGAATAATGAGAAGAGACGAGATCAAATTAATGTAAATTCAATGACAATTCACAACCTCGAGATAAAGAAACGAGAAAGAACTTTTCCCTCAAAATAGGCTTGATGACTTGTGGATTGATAGAAAAAGCAAAAACAAATAGTTTGAAGATCTATAAGACATTACAATATTGACAAGATTAAATAGTAAATAAACGAAATTTTTACTTATTTTTATTGAACAGGATTAAACAGTAAATAAACGAGATTTTTGCTTATTTTTATTGAACAATTTTTAATTCTTTAATAATCTCTAATCTCGTCCAGTGCCTTACCACATTAGAATCAGGTTTCAGTTTTCTTGTAGTAAATGCAGTTGTCGTTTCTTGCTAGTGATGGTGGGGATCTGGTCCATTTGGTACATTTCTGTCTGAATCCACCATTACCCTCCTACTTGCCCGATTCATCTTTGACAAATATTGAAACCCTATTTCCTGCAAATTTTTCTCGCTGTCTAGTCTTGTCTGCATATTTACCACCCCTCGATAGCTCGACGCTGCTGCTAAATTAATGTTAACATGTGAAAATAAAATCAATAAAAATAAAACCGCAATTCTTACACATGATGAATTGGCCATCTCGATTCTTTTGGCTAGCTAGTGAGCAGAAATATCAAGTAACATCAGGTCAAATTTATAACGGAAATTGTACGGAAAAGTCCAAAAATGGAAATATTTATTAACTATAGTTGTTTGTCCAAAAATATTTCTTCTCTGAGTCGGTAAAATGGAACTGCTTTAATCACTTATTTTAATTGCAATTAATTTGTCTTCATCAAGCAGTTTTATGTTTATTAATACCTTCTTGATTTGTTCAGTATATTATGATATTTTAATCCCAACCCCACACTAAATTGGACACCAAGTTGTTGTCTAGTCATATCTCTTGTTAATGAGTATACCTTTGACTGTTTCAAGTCCAACGTATGAAAAACAACAAAATTAAAAGATCCGAGGACAAATTAAGATTGCTTTAAGATATAAAATGAAAATATGAAAAGGCTAGACTACGAGTTGCTGTTTTTTTAATGATAGGCTTAACAGCAGCTATAGACTTAATAGTTGTCAAATCAAGTAGTTTAATTAAATGGCTTTTGTATTTACATTAAGATATGCTTGCTATTACATATCAGCATTAAAAGATTATCTATTAATGAAGATGAAAGAAGAGATAATTTACATTAGTTGATAATAGAGGGTGTTGAAGGTAATAGATGAAGTGATAACTTTTTATCAACTTCTATAGATTTGAACTAAATAAAAGTGCTATAATGTTGGACTTTGTTATACAGAGAAATTTTGAGTTTGGATCTTTCATTCACCCTTCGTCCCTTTATATACGCTGGTGGATTCAAGATTGCTTCCTAGTTATTTCACTTTATAGTGTTCTGACCTAGAGCTGCTTGTCACCGTCCGTTTCAAAGAATTTGATTGGTTGGTGAGCTCGATAGCAACGGGGTCATAATTGTACTTAAGTCTTAGATGTGTCCTAAGCCATCATATCATCCTCTTTGTTGGTAGGTTTGGACGGTACTACCTTCGAGTGGGAGCACTTCCTTTGTTATGATCATGTTTTCACACGACGTCTTCTATTATTTGACTTCAACTTCTATCGATGGAGCAAACACTTCGACATATAAGTTCAAGTCAAGGGGAACCCTCAATTTATTTGATGTGAATTTCAAATCAACAACATAAGATTACCGAGTTTAGTAAATATACAAACTTTGATGTTAGTGGAGATCATTTTATGGTGGAGTATAAATTATTATAGGGATTAGGAATATATTATTTCTCGGTAATTAAATTCTAAGGGGTCTAAAGATACATATTACTATGCATGTCTCTAAAACATTTTGGACAAACTATTTTTTCCCCTAATCCAACTCCGTGTACTTTTTCTTGTACACAATACATAATATTCTTATGATTTATTATGAGAATTATATTTGCTTTAAAATGTTTTTTTATGGTGGAATTTCAATTACACTACACTATAATTTGATAATTGGATTGTTTCATTTTGGATGACACAAAACTCAAATTTATGTTGTACGTGTTCTTGTCTTTATCTAGACTATGAAGAGCTTACTTAATATCCTTAAAAGTTGAATAATATTATTTGCAATCGCTCACTATGATAATCGTCTTACGCATATATGTGACGATTAATGATTTGATATATGAGACAATAAAAAATTATCATATTAATGTATGAAATCATTAACCACCACATGTATATCACGTAGAGTGACTATGACAATGAGTGATTGCAAATAGGCTTATGTGCCCCACAACATGTCGTTCTACTGAAAATTCAAGTCATCTAATCTATTTCTATTAAAGATAGCTCTGAAATATATAAACTCCCAATTAAAAAAAAAAAAAATTGTATTAATCCTCCTCTAGATTCGAATCGCCGCATCCCAATTGGGAATATAAGGATTTGATTACTGAAATGTCAAGTTCGTTTGACTCTTTTCTCTTAAAGAATTTGCTCTTTCCCATAGACAAATGGGCAACCTTTTGGTCTTTTTTATTGCCTTCCTACCTCCCCTACATTCTCACTTATTTGTTTTACTAATCTGATTCAGCTGAATACGTATCAAAAGTGCTTCAGGACATAATGGACCGAGAAATGAACTAAGAGTGTGAGTTGTGACAGTTAGTGGAAATGGAGGCCGAATGACAATTTTCTTCTTTATAGATTACGAATATTTAACGTCTTATATGAGTCAAATTGGTACTATGATTATTTTTGTTAACATTTATCACACGTATGAATTTAACCTTATATGATCAGGCTCCAACATCATTAAATCTTTTGTTAAAGCTTTGTTTTTTTGGTTAATTAAGATTTTCTTGTCTAGTTGGTGTTGGCGGCCGTAGCACCTTTCTGTAGATGATATATTTAGAGTGCGAGGGTGGAATTTAATTTTCGAGTTTGATGTATAGTTCAAAGTATTAATAATCATACTGACTTTAAATTTAGCTGAAATCACATATATATGCACTGAAATATGAGACTAGTTATATGTTTACAGGGTTCTATTTGCTATTTAGGATTTGAAATTGTTGAATTATCATATTTAATAGTTTAAGCTCCTATTTGAGCCACGTTATAATTTTAATTCTCATTTTTCTACTCATTTTCAAATACACATTCTTTAATAAAATAATATTTTTCATCACATCAATAACTTTTCCTTCTTTTTTAACCACATATTCATCATCACATTACAAAAAAATGCATTATTTCCATTTTAACGTGCATCAAACAGGTTGTAAGCTCTTGTTTGGTTCCCACATACTGACTTTAAATTTTGCTGAAATCACAATATATATGCACTGAAATATGAAACTAGTTATATCTTTACAGGGTTCTATGTGCTATTTAAGATTTGAAATTGTTGAATTATCGTAGTATTTACTAGACTAACCCTTGTTTGGTTCCCATTTTTTTCAAAATACATTTTTTTCTATCTTATTTTCAACCACATATTTTTCAATAAAATAATATTACGCGCAAATCCAAAACTCCTTCTTATTTTTTAACTATATATTATCCATCAAATCACTATTCTAAAATGTATTTTTGTCAGGAAAAAATGAGACTTATACATGCCGTTATGGAAAAATCACAAATTTCCATTTAAAAAACAATTAATTAAAATTTGTAATCAACATGCTTCCTTATGTGCAAAATATAATTATAAATTATGTTTCTACCATAGCGTGCAAATTTAACTTTATAAACATGTGGTAGCGGGTTTTTTATCTAAAAATTAAAACTATTAAAAATTGAAAATTTATTTATTTAAACATGTCTTCAATTAAAAAAAAATTTTTTTTTTTTGGTAACGTAGGAACCCGCAGCCGCTACTCGTAAGTACACACTGGGTAAACATCGCTCCATGTGCAGTAGCCCGCAAACCACACTAGGCAAGCCCGGTGGGACGAGCTCGACCGAGGAAGTGTTGGCAGGGAATTCGAACTCGTGACTTTCGGTCTCAGCATTCACCTGCTCCACCAACTCGACTATCTCCGAAGGGGTGCATGTCTTCAATTAATTGGTTAGCCTTCTTCTTGTTTTTAGTATTTTGTTAAGTAACATTAGACAAAGGATTACGTTTTGATTGTATTGTAGCAAATGTAAAATTTATGACATGTTAGTAGGGGACGCTATTTTGTATTGAACACTTTTGGTTTGATGCAGCGTGAAACTAAATTAACACAAGAATTAGCTAACCACTTGCTAATCTACGTAAACCTTAGTATTTGGTGTCTATGATGTTGATGTGCTATTGAGAAACTCTGGATAGCATTTCATTCCATTAAAATAAAGTCTTCAAACAATGAATTCTAATTCTTCGTTCTTGTGAAAAACCTTAAAACCTAAATTTTAGGTTTATCAAAATTGCAAAATAACCCTTGATTTTCTTTTTGACAATTTTTTAATTAGTATGTCAAACAATTTGAGAATCTAAATTGGCTGCAGATAAAGATAGAAAAAGATCAGCAACGACTGTATTTTATTAAATCTGGACTTTAAGCTCACATCACTACTAGAGATAGATACTGATAAAATACAAAGTCAATATGATGTTGCATTTACAAATGCATAATTAGTCATAGAAACTTTTTTCTTTAAATGAAAATTATGTTTACTCACTGTCAGGGTCGGATTTAGGGGAGAATCCAAATACTCTTTTATGTAGAAATTTCCTGAGGAAAAAAAAAAAGATTTTATATGAATTTTTTTATATATTAACTCAGTCTATAAGATTTTTTAGTCGAGTCTTGGCTCTATCCCTGATCACAGTTCAATTTATTTAGTTTGCATGGCTTTCTAATAAGTATTGGACTTGCCAACTTATATTGCAAATCTCATTTTAGGATTCCAAAATAAGTTGTTAATTATTTTGTATGATATGTTTGGTATACTCAACACCTTGCAACTTCTAAAATTTTAATTGCATAATTAGTAAATTATTATAATCATTTGAAACCTGTAAATATGGTCTTTGTATTAGATTTTATACTTTGATGACAATTCAAGTCTTCAACAATATAGATCTCGGCGTACCATTCTCAGTTGAAAGATTTACACCGTTACATGTTGAAAAAAAAAAAAGATTAATTCCACTCCAGCCCTAATATCAACCCTTGATTCTTGAGTTCTGAAATTTGAAGTGTTCAAAGTGGTGATGTGGATCCGGTCCTCCGGGACTAACCCGTTCAGGCCGTTCTTGATTAGTATGATACATCATTTTCCGTCTTTCCATTTGAGCCTCCAGTGCTTCTCGGGCAACAACTATCGGTCGGACTGTGACGGGACGAGCTCCGATTACTGCTGCTGAAACTAGCAAGAAGAAAATAAGGGTTATTGAGAACTTCAAGTTAGCCATTATCCTTCTGTGGTACTGTAAGTGGTGTAAAGATAGCATATATCCATGTATTTATATAGCATAAACCTTGTTTTAGTTTAACCAATGAATGTTATATATACTTTAGTGAAAGGAAGTCGATTCAAAACGCACAATAATTTTTTCTGTCTTTTCAGTGATGCAACGTTTGCAGTTGAAAACGAACAAATTGCCAATGAGTTTTGTCATTTGTGAGGTGGCCATTAAATTAAGGTCCAGTTCTAAAATACCTTGGTAATTTGACCATTTAAGCATATATAAATAAAATTTGCATAGATGCTGATGAACTAATGTGAACGGCCACATTTTCTATCTTTTAAAGCTGCAGAAAGTATTTGACTAGCCTAGTTTTACAGCAAGGAATGGTGAGTTTCTGAATAGATGCTGATTCACGAATGGAATCGGATTGCATGGTTGTCATTAATATAATATCTTGCAAATTCTTGTTTGGACTTGTTGACCTCGATTTTCAGCTGAATGACGAGGCAACATATCCTGATTCCACTCATGTTCACATATAAGGCTTTTGCACACTTGGACAATTCATTAGAAGCATGATACGTTCTCCATTGGTGGGGAGGTGGTCGCGAGTACTCCAACGATCAAATTAGTCAATTGTAGAAGTGAATATTGAATGTAGGATAAATGGAAGACGTGAGCTACAAATATGTATATGGACATTGGGTTGTAGAGAGGAAATGATAACAAGGAGCAAGATTACCATTGAGAGTGTAAAATTGTGTTACATTCAAATGATACTTGTAAACTTTTATAGTAGAAGAGTTGAAGTGATAATTGTTAGATAAAAGACATTAGAATCATATTAACAGACGACGCATCCCCTAGGTGTCACTTCTGCATCCTAGGTTCAAAGAGCATTTAATGATTTTGAAAAGTGGTCACCCTTTAGTCTAGGTCTAACATCTAAATAGTAGACCGACAAGTTGATTGAGAGACTTCTGCTGCAGAGAGTTCACATCAATCAAATTGCATAGAAGATGCAATATCTCTTGGAAGTGGCAAAGTTAAGAAGATGCCTTTGTGGGTTTAAAGGTCAATTACTTCGAAAATGAGTTGCAATAGATTGTAAATCGATGGTCGGCCTCAATAAGGCACATCGATTGAGGTGAAGGTGTCACTTCGAGAACCTCTATTTGATACCTTTGACTAGATCAAATAGGTCAGTGATATGGAGTTTGAACCTGAGATGGCTTGTTAACTAGTTGTCACGTGATCATTATTTAGAACCTTGTAAGATGAAGCGTAACACGACTATTGGATATGTACGAGTCTCAAAGTTCGAAGCAATCTTAATTTTTATATGTTGATTATTGTTTAAATATTTAAGTAGATGAAATTTTACCTTTAACATGTCTATGTAAATTTATGACTTGTTTGAGAAATTGAATCTTAGAGGCTAAATACTTATGTGAGTTGAAGATGATTCGAATAAGTTTTAACTCTTTGAACTATGTTATCTAAACATTTCATCTTAAAATAAAAGGTTACAATTTTTAAAGGAGTGTCCAGCACCGGCCCATCTTATTTCGCTAACTCGTCGGCAGGTCGGTCATAACATACCTAACGAATTAATGATATAAAATTGTCATTCAAGTTTTATTTGTAATTATCTGATAGATTTAGCCGCGGATTATGATCCAAAATAAGTTTACCAAAGACGACGAAATCCACTATTCCCCATCCAATTCTAGACTGGATTAAATCGGCAATAAAGTGTTGGATTAGGATGTAGATAATATTTTTTTTATTTTTTGTTTGGTCAATCAATTGTTTTCATATACCCCATGAAACGGGATGTTAATCATATATTTAAAATTGTGTTGGAACACTTGGCGTAACATTTTACTCTAAATTTTGAAGTATTATCATAAATTTTATAGGTTATTAGTACAAATGGTTTTTACGTTTGTAGTTCATTTTGTAAAACATCCCCACATTTCATTTCTTTACATTTTCACTCATTTTTACACATTTTATAGTAGAAATCATAATTTCATCAATTTTCTCAATAAAAAGTTGTGAAATGACAAATATATCTTCTTTTTTAAATAAAACAAAAATAAAAAATAAAGAACCAATTACAGCCATAGTCTCAATTTTTTCAAAAAATTACAAATAAATTCCAAATAAATAATTAAAAAATCAAAACTATAAAACAAAAATCTATTCATCATCTTCCGCCACCCTACCCCAACTAAAGAAAAAAAAGAGTGTTTGTCTGAAAGGAGAAAACAAGTCTAATGAATTGCACACAGAAGGAGAGTTTCATGTTATTGCAAATTATGGCTCTATGCACAAATTTCTTGCTCTTCAGACAAAACTTAAAGGCATGTTATATGTTGCAACGTTGGTGAAAAAGAAGGAAAGATCGTTGATGAAAATGATTGATATCTTCAGACTTGTATTATTTTCAATGTTGAGTTCACATCTTTCTTCTTCAGATGGGCCCATCATTTTCTCATGCCCAATATGTAACATAGCACGACATCGCCCAGAAAGTAGAACATATACATGATATGGGCATTTTTTTTTTCCCTTAGATTCATTTTTGTCTCTGCGTTGGTTATTTGCCATATTCGTTCGGTAAGCAACGCAATCCACCCTCATTTCTCTCTTTTCATGTGCGCAGTGTTAGATATTTATACAATAAATATAATATGTGAAAGAAATAATTAATTCAAGTGAAGTGCCCAACTGGTGAAAAGTGTGGAATTTGTGTGGGAGGTCAGGGGTTCGAATCACGCCTCACGCA
>CAIGRP010036608.1:0-36824 GCA_903798385.1 Fraxinus cuspidata
GCAAAGCTGCGGTCCTTGACACCATGACTCAACTCCACATCATATAGGTTTCTCCATTTAATGGAGAGGAAACCAATATGACTCCTGGATTGTCCGAAGTATGCAAGGTGGGAGCAAAATCTTTGCCATCCTTTGCAGAATCCGTTTTATTAGACATAAAAACATATAACATAATTGTGAAGCAACAGGAAAACTTTCAAGGACTCAAGAGCTCCTGCTCCGATACCATGACAAGAAATATGAAGAAAATAATTACACGACTTAAGGAATTGCACAATGAATCAATTGCATACCTAATTTTAAATTGGGAAATAAAATTATATTAAGCAATATTCATGTATGTTTGATGTGAGGAAATGTAGAAGGAAATCAAGGAAAGAATCAATCTGATATCTTCAATATGATCAACGTGTTGATTATTAGGTCTCCTATTTTCTTTCCTTTGTTCAAGCAAAATGTTTGAATCTAACATCCATCAATGAGAATACTCGAGTTAAGCTCTAAGTTCAATTTTATGAGGACTGATTTGTCAGTTTATTGATTTTTGGAAGAAGGATATAAATTGGACTTGATATACGGATATTTGGATGGAACGTTGGCCATCATAATTTGGTATATGGGAAAGCAAAAAATTCAAGAATTTTGATAGGCATTGAGAACTTGAACTGTTTGTCTTTCTCGTTTTTCCCACCTCTTGAATGGCATTGAGAACTTAAACTTGAACATATTTCATTGAACTGATTTATAAATCAAGGAGCATTTCATTGCAAAGCTGCTTGGTTTCTTTGTGTTGCTTGATTGATGCTACTCCTCAATACAGCTATTTCTCCTTTAATTGAGTTTCATGGTCGTTAAGCGTGATGTTACTATGATATTGGAAAACTTGCGATAGCTAGAGCAGCATGCTCAGCTGCTGGCACCATCATGGTTTGGATTTCTATGCACCTTTTGTGTTTTGTTTTCTACCCATCTTGTGTTATTTGTAGTTGGTGGCATCTAGAGATTCAAACATGGCCACTATCTTTTATAAAAATGCTACTGATTAATGCATGATTGTGCACATTACCTTTATGGAGTACTTCAACAGTTGAAGAGGTTGCCTCAACACTTCAACTTGTTTGATAATTCAAATTCTTGTTTCTTTGTGATGGCGCGTAGCAACAGTTTCGTGAATGCTCTTATATCTCGTTGCTACTCTGCATAAATTTGACAATCATTTCCATGATTTATGATTTTCTAGTCTGCGCTGCTTGTATATATCGGCTGATTACAGACATTTTTGCTTTTAATTTAGGTTTTCAAAGATAGGGATGTTGTCACACTGCTCGTGGAAAGGGTAGAATGAGCTGGTTTCAAGACAATTGCCCTTACAGTGGATACTCCAAGGCTGGAATTAAGAGGAGAGCTGATATGGGAGAGAATAATTTTCTTTTCCGAAGAAGACTAAACTCCTGTTTGAGCCGATTACTCATGAAACTCATTTTTTCTCAAATTCATTTTCAACCACACATTCAACCAATAAAATAATTTACACAAACTTAAAACTTTTTCCTATTTTTCTAACCACACATTTTCAAAAAAATCATGATCACAACCTTTTTTTTGTGAAAAATGGGGCTCAAACGAGGATTCAATCTGGCAATTGAGATGCTTAATCAATTTTCATTCAACTTCTAAATTTTCTCAGCATGTCCATTTTCCCCTTCTGCTGGTCTAGTTCGTCCACTGAAGGTTTCTTTATGTTTAACAGATTTGCTTTTCCGTCCGACTTGACTTTGAAGAAATTTGAGGTATTGGATCTTGCAACTGCAAAATAATCGTCACGAAAAATCCCGACACAATAGGGCATTTCTATTGTAGCTAGAGAGTAGCTCAATTCCTTTGCCCACGATTATCCATGTGGCCGATGGTTAGTCAATTCTCCCCATCATTTCTTCTTCTCCGAGAAAATTAAAAAGTTCACAATCAGTAAACCTTCTCAAATGCTGTCAAGAGATCAGTGTTTTAGGCTTCTTGTGTATTCATGAGTATCTTCGGCCTTCTCATAATTGTTTAGCTAGAAATCTAATGTTATAAACCAATTCGATATCAAGAACGTTTTGATATCACTTGTTGAGAAATCGGCCAAATAATTAAAGACGAAAAATATAGACAATAAGAAATTTAATGGATCATACAACAATCAAGTAAATTATGGAAATAGAGAATTTATTATACCAAAAAACAACCAATTGTTTTATAAGATTTTGATCCTCTCAATTTAATCTAAACAATTATGCCAACACCCCTTGCCCGGCTTAGCTCCGAGCATGCTAAAATTATATATATATATATTCCGTTCCAAAATATTTTACTTCATTTCCAAGTCCTTAATTCAATCAAATTCCAAATACCATAAAATTTGATTCCTAATGAAACCGAATTTCTAATTCAATATTAAACAAGTTTCCTTCATAAAACAAACTTCTAAATCATATAGAATTTTTTTCACAAACCTAACAAACTCCACTTTGACACAAATTTCATAATAAAAAATTAGATCTCCACTCTTCAAGTCATTCTCCAACTCTTCCACCATGTCCCAACCCCACACCCCATGCCCCCTTTGGGCACGCCATGCCCCTTCCAGGTATACTCAGTAACTGTGAACTACATCCAAACTCTGCATACCAACAAAACTACTTTGCGCGCCATCTTTGTTTGAATCATCCAGTTCACTTCCAACTCCAACTGAGTTAATAAACCCGTTCGAACCATCACAAGCAACCCCAAATCCACCTGAATTGTCAAACATGCTCAAATCACCATGAGCAACATGATCAACAAGATCACAACTAGCTCCACATGAGCTACTAGAAGGTTTCCCTATATTATTGTCCAAATCACCATGAACAACCCGATCACAACCAACTTTACCTGAGTTACCGCTTACTAAACCATAAGCTGCAGAACTTATTATTATTATTGTTCGAACCACCACGAGTAACCCGATCACAACCAACTTTACCTGAGTTACCGCTTACTAAACCATAAGCTGCAGATGCTACCTCCGTGATCGTCTAACCTTCCAACGCATATAACCGGGATTTTCTTCGCCCCCTTAGCACAACCCGGGCACCTTTGTTAACTTTCAGAACTCCACCTCCATCGGTATACGTGTATCCTTTTTAATCAAGTGTACTCAAAGAGATCAAATTTCTGTTTATACTTCGAACATGTCGAACCTGGCCAAGTGTTCTAACCGTCCCATTCAATATCTTGATTTTGACGTTACGAATCCCAGCTATTCCATAAAGCTCATTGCTTCCCGTCACCACGAAACTCCTTGTAACTGTTTCATATGAAGAAAACCAATCCCGGTTTAAACACATATGAAAAGTGCAAGCTAAATCAAGAATCTAATCCTCGTTAGATTTGGAGTCACCTTCAGTATCACCAACTAATCTCCATTACCTTTCTCTTCTGCAAGATTAACATACTAAAATTTCTAATTTTTCATCCTATCTGTAGTAGCAAACCTCTTCCGCCACTTATAAAAATCCCTCTTCATGCTCCTTTTGTTGTTACAATATCAACATACTATCCCACTGTTGATATACTTCATTATGCCCCTTCCATGACTACCCGTTCCTCTCACGAACAACAAGACCTTCTCCATGAGCCTCAGAACTGACGACCAGATGCTTCATCTTCTCCTTAAAATAAAGTGCATCATATACCTCGTCAATTGTAATATCTCTAAAAGTCATTTATGAAGGTGTCAACGAGCATAACAATATGAGCCTTAAATTCTCTTCATCATACTTAACCTCTATCGTTTCCAAATCAGCGATGATGTCCTTGAACACCGATAGATGATCTTCCAAAGATTCACCTTTCGTCAACGATGAGAATACAAGTGCTACTTTAAGTGTAACTTACTTGTCAAGATCTTTATCATACAAAGCTGCTATAACTTTAACCACAATACAGTGACACTTTTCTGCTTTACCACATCCTGAAGAATTTCATTTAAAAGATGTAGATGTATCTAAGATACAGCTTTCCGATCCTTTTGTTGTTTCTCCTCCGTAGTCAATGTTGCAGGCATCCTATCAATCCCCAACAATGCATCATCAAGATCCAATTGAGCAAGAATCACTCGCATCTTGATTTGCCACAATGACAAACTATTGTTGCGATTCAAAAGCGGAATATCAAATTTCAAAGTTTTCATCCTTGAACAATCTATCTTGTTCCAACATCGCTTTAATAATCAGTTTGGAAGTCCCCAGAAATCGCCAAAAAATCTTGGCTCTGATACTAGTTGTTATGAACCAACCCAATATCAAGAACGTTTTGATATCACTTGTTAAGAAATCGGCCAAATATTTAAAGATGAAAAATATGGATAATATGAAATTTAATGGATCACACAATAATCAAGTAAATTGTGAAAGATGAAGATTTATTATACCAAGAAACAACCAATTTTCTTACAAAATTTTGATTCTCTCAATCTAATCTAAACAATACTCTCTTGTTTCTGATGTATACACAAAGATTTAATTGTTATAATATCTCTTGAGTCTTACTTTTTCACCCTTTATTAAGTGCATATACCTTGTGGAGTATTTATAGAAGTCAAATCTCGAAATTATGGAGTCTAAGATGAAGAAGTCTCAAAATCCGAATAAAACGAGAAAATCGCGAAAAATCCGCTACTGTGGTGCAGCGACACCCAAGCCTGCCACTGCAGCACCGGGCTCGCTGCCCGGTTCAGGGGCGCCGGGGCCATGGGGCCCCATGCCCCAACGCTGTTGAAATTACATTTTTTTCCACTGCAAAGTATTTTACTTCATCTCCAAGTCCTTAATTAAATCAAACTCTTAAAACACCATACAATTTGATTTCTAATCAAACCGAACTTCTAAACCAAAAATTAAACAAGCTTCCTTCATGCAACAAATTTCTAAATCACATAAATTTTTTGTCACAAACGTAACACCTAACTTCTAGATTACAACATGAAAGACTTATTTGATTCACTTGTGCTAACAAGGACTGTGTACCTTAAGAAAAATAAAATGAACAGTCACGATATTAAAAGGATGTCATACAAATCAGACTGCCAAACTATAAAAATACACATTAGCCTCTAATCTCATAAAATTAATCTATATCAAACTGAAATTGTTAATTGTGCCATCATTTAACTTAAACTTGAGCATTTTACTTGACTGACATGCACTCTTCATGCCAATAGTACTACGTAAATTGAAATAAAATGAATTAAATAATATAGGTATCAAGAAGAAATACCTACACCAAGAAAATCTATGAAGGGAATGTCCTTTCTGTGGATAGATTGATCTTCTTGTTTCAGCACTATACTTGTCCTTGCATTAGCAAATGGACGTAAATTATCCGCATTAATACTCATTGAATTATCTCTATTCATTTTCCCATGTTTTCTACTGCCATCACCAAAGGGATATGGAACAACCCTCTTGCAGTTTTGGGTGCCAAATGCTACAACTGAATCCCCACAGGCACCAAATATCGACGAATTTAAATGTGCACCATTGGAGCTGGAATTGTATTGAGTACTGCCTTTTTTTATAAATAAATCAGCAGCAGAAGATGAGTTACTTTCCCTCGAACTTCTTGGAATCAAGAACGGCCATAAGGCGTGTGAATCAAAGGACGATGACACGGAGAAGACTTGATCTTTGTTTTGGCTTTGGAATTCCAAAATCCTACTATTTCCAAAGCTGATTTTGGGCATATATTCATCCTGGGATCTTGGATTTTCTCGGCAAAAAACATAAGATGAGGATTTGGAGTCATGACTAATTTCTTGATGACTTCTTTTACCAGAAAGCTTCGATTGTTCTCTTTGTTTTCTGGCCATAATAACATGCCAATGATTTTTCACAGCATTGTCAGTTCTACCTGGAAAAAGCCTGGATATAAGAGCCCATTTATTCCCATGTACTCTATGTGCTGCGAGAAGCCTGACCTCTTCTTCTTCTGTAAATGGTCTCCTGTTTATTCTTGGATCAAGCTGATTAAACCATCTCAATCTGCAACTCTTGCCTGCAAATTAACTAACATATATAGGTCAAACACAATAATACCTGATTCTTCTCATACACTCAAATCAGCTCCCTAAACCTCTGTACAGTAACAATATTAGGACGGCTTAACCGATCAAAAAAAAAATATATTAGGACGGCTTAAATACATGTATGGAATACCGTATATATTTATATACTGACGAATTTATAGCCGAAGGAATTATAACTGTACTCTATATATGATTAGGTCCAACACAATTATCAATAGATCATCAGTTCAAAAGTTGGGTTATGGAACCTCAAACTAGTAACCCTAATTTTTTAACAGTATAGCTAGAAATGATTTGGAAAATTAAAAAGAAACGTATATATAGAGTAACACAGGCGCGCGCGCATAGAAATTAACCTGATCTTCCTTGAAGTTTTTCAGCAATCGAATTCCAGTTTTGAGGCCCATATTGCTCCACGAGCTGCAGGAGTTTTTCATCTTCAGAAGGTCTCCAATGTCCTCGAGGACAAGTCCTTGGATCATCGCTAAAGCCTCCACTCGTTTCGTCCATCATCGTGCCTCAGGCCTCTATCAACTGAGAATCCTCAAATATTAGAAAGAAATCTGCAGCATAAGCTAAGAAGAGCAGTACAGAAAAATAAGTAGATATGGAATTGAAAAGGTTGGTTTGGTTTTGGAGCTGCTACAAGATGGACTTTACCATAAGAAAAACTAAACCTACTTTCTTTTGCTATTGGCCCTTCATCCTGAGTACACTAAGGATATTTAATTTAATTACCTTTTGTAAAAATACCAATATTTCTTGAATTGCAATTATTCGGTCAAACATCAAAATGATATTTGCATTTCTCTTCCTGTCATTCGTAGTGGTGCATGATGGGATTTTAAACTTGTCAATTCAAATATTCAATGAATGTTACCTAATGTCTAATTAGTACGTTGAATTTCGCGTAATTACAGTTTCTGATCGTCAAAAAAGAATGCAAGATAGAAAAAGGAAGAAGATGACGCATTTCAAAGTGAATTTAGAAGCCTAAAATTTGGTTTTTATTGCTTTTACTTATTGAGAGTCTTCGAATCCCCTTATAACAGGATTCCTGCATATAACTTATATGTTTCTAGCTAATGTTGATATTTTTCAGTACAATAAAATTTATCTCAGCTTATAATTTGTACAAGTTATTATTATTTTTTTTAACAGGTTTTGACATAGTATTAAGACTGATTTCATGTTTCTGCATGCAAATTCTAAAACAACTTTTTTCTTGAGATAAACTTATTCTAATATTAATAGTAACATTTTACATGAAATAATCTTGAGGTCTCATGCTCATTTAAATATTTAATTGGATGAATAAAAATTCTGTTTCAGACCTAAAAGGACCTTGATCATCGTGTATAATATAAATGTTCAGAAAACAATATGTACCTCGAATTGAAAGAGCAAAAGAGGATTGCAGCAAGGGAGGCTTCGCAGAATAAAAATTACAAATTCTATTTTTCTGTTCTGGAAAAGACAATTGTGAGTAATGATAAGGTTTTAAAGCTTACAGACACAATATCAAGCAAGAAATCAGGATAATAAAAGCTTGTTCTTGAATTAATGGTGATGGTTGGTAAGCTCTCCATGTATATATGTGAATATATATAATGTTCTCATTAATTAATGGATGTCAAATTTAGAGTACATAATGTAATATAATATATATTACTGATTTTTGAAAAGAGAAGAATTTTGGGTATAGTATTGGAATTGGTTAGCAGATTAATTGTACCACACTTTTTCTATTCCAATTTCTTCACAAACCCTGTATGTTTTTCCTTGTCCATTTAGTTTAATAAGATTGAAAGAAGGTTTCAATTGTAGGTAGTAGTGTATCTGAGTTAAAACTCTAGTGGCTCTATATTTGGAAGATGTGTGTCAAATCACCTCATCTAATGGTTCAATCGTTGGAAAATGAACACGGTTATTTATTCGATTTTCAACAAAGTCCGTCGTACGTTTATTAACTAAAAGTTTGTTATGTTCACAATTTTCATAAATAGATATTCGAAAAAATATATATTTAAGATTGTTAGCTTGATAACTTTGATTAAGTGTTGGCCAATAAATAATGCTTAGATTATTCAAATTTTCAATGATGCCCAAATGTATGTAGTTTCCATGCAGATGGCAGGTCAAATACAAACGTTGAAAGATTTTGAGCAATGAATATATAAAATTGATTTCTTAACTGACTGATTATTCCACACCCCCACGAAATTAAACATTTCATCTAAAGATGTTAATTTAAATAGTTTATCCATTGTCATCATTCATTTATCAACTATACAAGACGTCTCCAATGGTTGGTGTAAAATCAATGTCCATCCCTGGTGATGTACATGTTCAATTATCAGAGAAATTATAATTAATATAATTTTGAGAATTTGTTCCAAAATTAATTTATAAAAAAAAAACATTTAAAATTGTTTGGAGACTTAAATTTTGATCATTACTATTACATTCAAGCAGTCCGAATAGCAATATGCAGATTGTTATTATAAACTAAAGAAAGTAGGAGTGGACAAGTTCCGCATCAATATGATCTGGACTCGAACCGAATCGAACATTTCTATTTTATCATTCTTAAGTTAAATTGAGTAATATGTATTAGAACCAACAATCGACGGGTTTGATTTAGTTCTCGACTCTAGATGGAGAACAATGTTACCAAATCTCTCAATTTTTTTTAAAATTCACTTTTTTCTGAAAAAAAAATCACATATACTACTGCTATTATTTCGTTACCTGATCATTTGTATACGTTTGTGAATGAATTTCATTAATTAACTTGTATTTGTGTTTTTATATTTGGACTATGTTTGTTACTTTGAAAAGTTCACCCGATCATTCGATTTAAAAGATATCATTCTTGACTCGATTAGATTCTCTTTTGAGTCGGACCATGCACGTCCCTAAAAAAGATCCAATGAAACAGATCAACTGACAGAAGGCCTTAAAATGGAGAGTAATAGAAAGAAATTAAAGTCATGAATAGAACAAGCTTCAATCAATAGAAGATGCAAACGACGCTTAGGATTCTAAAATGCAGGAACCAAAACAAACTGCAAATAACCTGCACCTGGTGAAATTTTTTGTGGTGCAAGTTCAAATCTAAGAATATAATGTGTCCACTCTTAACCACTTACTTTGAAGAGCCTTCAATAGGATGTGATTAAAAATTTATATACGTGTTAGACATTTGATCAAAAAATATATCCAATCATGGCTAATATATGTACACACATATTTATGTTTACCACACCGGAACCGAACACGACTCACAACCATGAATAGAAAGGTTTGGAATAGCTTTCAATTACTTGCAAAGCTAAAAATAGATGTTCATATATATTTCTCCAAGTGTCTTTATAATGAAAACTATAATATACCTTTTATCTCACCTTTCCAAGAAACCAATTTAAGCAACATATCAACGAACACTGATAAACCTCACCAAACAACATTTGACTTCTCCCATCAAACCCTATTCTTTATATAATTATTTCTACATATAATCCCAACTCATTTATTGCATTGCAAAATATTGGAAAACTTGCAAACTGCGTTTCTAGTTATTTCCCATTTTTGTCATATTTCAATTAATGCATTTTGTTACAGTACATTTGCTTATGATGTTAGATACATTAATTTCTGTAAAATGCTTTCGTAGATCACAACACTAAGCTACAAGGACAATAATTTCATACCTATGGAACTGTCAACATTATACAATGTTATGAAATAGAACGTGAGAACTAAGACGCAGCTAAATAAAATTAAGGAAAAACTGGAAATAAATGAACGCAAGAATTTTACGTGGAAAACCTCCAATTTAATTTGGGATAAATATCACGGAGGAAAAGTATGGAAGGATTTCACTATCGTAAGATGATGCACACCCACGTAGCAATGGTAGTTACGAAACTCACACAAGATTGATTCAACCCAAGAAAGATAAAAAAATAACCTTTAAACTTGGTTCAAAAATATTGAATCAAAAAATCAACACAATCACCAACAATATGTTGACCCCATGATTACAAAACCTAAGAATCTCACTTGATTTGTTTGAACACGACAAAAAATAATCTTGATAAGTTCACAATTAATTCAATGAAGATCGAGAAAAATGTAATATGTCTTGCAATAATATCTCTCAAATTGTGTATTTTTCAATGAATAGAATGCGTCATATTTTTATGGAACCCGTAAAACCTACTTAAAAATGTAATTAAGTATCAAAAGATATAAAAAAAAATATATAGAACATATAAGAATTTTAACTAAAATAGAAGATTGCGTGAGATTTGAAAAATTCGCGGCCGAATTTAAACTATGCTGCCGCATAGTGTGAATCTATGTGGTCGCATAGATCAATAGAAATCTATCCCTAGGGTTTCGGTAAAGGGGCATGCGGTCAACAACTATGCAGTCTTTCATCTTCGTCGTCCATTACTTGAATCAAGTTTCTTTCCATCTTCGTCGTCCATTGCTTAAATCAAGTTTTGCCACTTCGTTTCATCTCACATACCCAACATGAAACTTGTCAATTTGTTTGTCGTGATCAATGTTTTATCCATTGGGATTTGAGCAAGTAGTCACATTACTTCCTTGACCCGCTTCACACGCGACCTAGTCATTGGCCCTTCCTCAATGATCAATGGATTCCTACTCGGACTTGCCATCGTATCATGGATCACATCATCTCGTCCATCTTTGAAAGGATTCGACCTTAAATATGTACTTGCATAAAAGAGAGAAAGATCTGAGAAAATGAAAATGTAAATTATCACAAACTTACCTTGAAAATCCAAATTATATCCATTGTTTTCAATTCTTGCAATGACGTGGAATGATCTATCTTCTCTCTTCTCAATAGACTCTCTTTTCTCTCTAGTGGCTCGCTCCTTTTTCTCACAATTAGCCACATTGCTATTTTCTCTCCTACTCTCCTTTTGCCTTTCTTTGTTTTTTTCTTCCTCATCTCTCAATCTCAATTGATCGTTATAAACCTATTGTGGTGTTAATGGTGCAAGAGTAAAAGTTTTCCCATCTTTTACAAAGTTATACCTATTCTTGAATCCATCATGTTTAACATTCNCTCAATTGGTCCTTATACACTTGTTGTGATGTTAATGGTACAAGAATAATAGCTCTCCCATCTTTTACCAAGTTGTACCTATTCTTGAATCCATCATGTTTAACATTCATATTATACCGTCATGGCCTTCCAAACAAACTGCGCACAGCATGCTTAGAAACCACATCACACATCATTTCATCATTATACCTCCCAATTGAAAAATTCACCAAAACTCTCATATTCACCTTAACATCTGCACATTCATCTAACCATTGCAATTTATAACGTTTATGATATTTTATTGTTGTCAATTCTAATTTCTCAATAAGTGTAGTGTTAGCAATAGTACTACAACTACCCCCATCAATAATCAAATTACATACCTTATTTTTAACATGGCATCTAGTATGAAAGATATTCTCGTGTTGCTGTTCCACATCATCTAATCTAATTTGTATATTGAGATCACACATCACCACGAGTAACTCACCTCATAGCGGGGACTCTATTCCATCTCCTTCATTAACATCATCTAACAAGGGTTCGCTGGTTTGATATCCCGTGTCTTAAAAGGTTGGAAATCTATTTTGGGTGTAATTTTGCTAACAACTTCTTCCTTTTCCCTTGGTGGTTCGGTCTTACTACTAGAAACAGCCACATCACCTCTATTATCATCCCACTTCGATTTCCAAAAAGAGTTAGAACTCGAAAAATTCGATGAATATCTAGTTGTCTCATTCATCTTCAATTGCATTTACACATTCACAGCTACATGTAGCATGGCTCCTAACTCCACATAATATTGTAACTCTACCACATTAGCTATATCCATATTCAAACCATTCAAAAATTGGGCCATTATGGCCTCCCTATCCTCCTCAAGATTCGCTCTAATCATAGTAATTTCCATCTCCTTGTGATAATCCTCCACATTCCTAAAACCTTGGTAGATACTTAGCTTTTTTTTTTTTATGAAGCTCCCTATAATAATAATTAGGCACGAACCTCTTCCTCAAAATAGTCTTTAATTATTCCCATGTATTAATAGGCCTCTTACGGTTCCTCCTCCTGGAAGTTGCTACTTGATCCCACAAAATGATAGCATAATCGATAAATTCAAGCACTGCAATCTTTATCTTCTTTTCCTTCGAGTAGTTGTGGCATTCAAATATCAATTCTACTTTATTTTTCCACTCTATGTATGCCTTCAGATCATTCCTTCCTTTGAATGAAGGAATCTCATTTCGATATCGCTCATATTTCTATTAACACCATCTCCAACAAGATTTCTACTCCTACTTTCATGCTTAACTCATATATCTCTCATTCTTCATAATTCAACATCCACCAATGCCATCCTCATTAATATCACTATCCACTAGCAAAATCCGCTTGATAATCCAGCTTTCATTGCCTCCTTGCGTTAGGAATATCTCTGGATTGTTCCCTACGTAAGTTAGCAAGTAATGAGTCTTGCCAATCCAATATGTCTCTCACATCCTCAAACAACCTATCGAACCGTTGTATCACTTCCTTTGATATGTTGACTTGACTATTATTCCTGCTTGAAATATAGTCGTCTCTATCCGACATCCTAAGTCTAATTTAATTTTTGCCTCACGTGTATGGACTCGTGTATCACTTAAATTGATTTTTTCCCTCTATTTGTCTCACCACTCTTACATTTTTTCTACTCAATGCTTTTTTGCAAGTGTTTCAAAGAACTAATTTAAACTCAATCAAATTTAATACTTGTAGAGTGTCAAACAAGATTTGAGTAAGAAAAATTGACTCTATAATGACTCAAATAGTATGAATTGACGCTTTGATTGGACACTAAGGAAATATTTAAGAAGATGTTTCTTGAATTAGAATTGGACACTTATGAATTTGGAAATTTTTTTACTCAAGAAAAACGAAATTGTACGCTACTGACAATATTTTTCCGACTTTACTAAAAATAAAATCAACGCTATTAATTCTTTGCTAAAATAACATGTTTCAATTCGTAACCAAGTACAAGTTAGTTGCCATTTTGTATATATATATATATATATTTATCGTCGATTGCCTCTCGTTTTCGGTTAACAAAACCTCTAATTCTCAATTAAGGTGAAGTATGTGGATTAAGATAGTGACAGTTTAGCTAATTTTTTTTATATTTTGGACAATCGTCCTAAGTGACATTTTGACTGAGCAAAGCAGGTTTCAAACATTGTACAAGTAATGTATTAATTCAAAAGGATTTTGATTGACATTGTCAGTTTAAGTTGGCAAGAAAATGTCCGGCCAATCAAATTAAATCTATATGCTTGTATTACATATACAAACGGCATTGATTACTTGTGTCTTTTACAAACGCGTTAGAGATACAATCATGCAATTTTAATTTGTTGGATTTTCTTTGAAATTAAACTTATTCGAACTAAGGAATTTTAAAAGACACCGAGCCCGATTGAAGATCAATAATTTGTCAAAGTATATAATGATTTTATTAATTTTCCACAAGTAGAAGTGAACCGTCATACCATTAATCATATATTTCTTCATTTTAATTTTGTATTTTTCGAAGATAGGCTCTTCGCCCCTCTAAAATCATCTATACTTCTATGTTTGTTATAAACAAAATTGGTTAGGATTTTGCGCAAAATATTTTAAAAATGTCATAATTATTGAGCAATCCATGTAATCGAGTTTGGTTAGAATGATTAGATCGCTATTAATACTGTTAAAGAAAAAAATAATTCATGATACTTTTATCTTATCTATAATCAAATAATGTGTACAATGCAAGCACTAAACAGTTTATTATATTGTTTCAATGCTTCTAAAATGAGTAATCACTAGGTAAAAGTTGGTGAATGCAATTATGCAAAAATCTTAACTAAAATAATGAATTATCCCTTTTATATTTGAGGAAGTTGAAACGGTTATTATATCGTGCATTATTACATCTTACCTACCACACAAGAGTTCAAAGTAGATACTTACCTATTCTATATTTCAACATCTTAAACCCTATTTGGCATGATTTTTATTTTTGTTTCCTGTAAAAGAATTTTTGAAAAAGACTACCTTAATTTTTGTTTGAAATAATTTTTAAAAGAACTTCATATTCCGAAAATACTTTTAAAGGAAGCCCATTTTACGAACTAGAAACGTTTTCATAAAATTAGCCCATTGGGTCTAAAAGCAATTTTTGAATTTGAAAAGCTTCTTTTGACTTTTTAAAAGTCATGCCAAATGAACTTTTAATTGTTTTAAATTGCATGTACTCACATTTAGTTGAGGAAAAATATGTATCGTCCGAAAATAATTTAGTAAATCATTTTGACATGTTCGATTTCTCTAAGAAACCACCACCCTACTTCACAATACAATACATCTATATATTTTAGTAGTGAAGAACTTCTTTCTTCTAACTATGCCTCAATTAACATATCTTTGATTACAATTTTCTTTCATACCTCTCATTTATTCTGATTGTGACATGATAGTAAACGTGCAACAATCATTTGGAGGAGGAATGTTTATCACAAGATATCCTTTTTCAAACTTGTTGACATCCAACCTCTGAGGTCGTAAGTACTGTTTGTTGTATTCATTAAACTCATGCTAATTTAAGCTCGGATATTTGAAATCAGCTCGTATTAGCTATTGCTGAGGTTTGATGTGATATAATAATTGAAGATTCCTTACATATTGTACAAATAGTCAATCAACAAGTGACATTTGAGAGGTCTTACATGAGCGCCCGCCAATTTCACCCATCACATTCCTTAACTTCATTTCCTAAATAGTTCAATAATTGTTAGGGACCACATGTAAGGTTAACTCATAATGGCATCACAAGTCGAGATCACTAACTAATCCAAACGTGTAATGATGTACTTTCTCAGTTCAGTACTGTAACTGATAAGACAAGGAAATGAAGAATGCATATGGACATTTCCTTGTAAAAGAAAGAATGAGAGTCTTGGAAGGAAAAAGGGCAAAATATATATATATATATAAAGCTCTAAACACTTTATATTTTAAATATCTCCTTGAAGGGGGAAAAAAAAAAAAGCAAATACTTGTAGTTACAATTGTAATTTGCAAATCACTATCAATAAAATTCTTATTTACATTTTAAGTTGGCTTAATCTTGTTTATACAATTTTCGACGTCAACAAAACCTTAAAGAGGTTAGAATTTAATCTTAATAGCTAGACTATCAATTTGATGTTTGTGCTTTGAAAGTCATTCGAAGTTTTGCATTAGCTCTTGATTGAGGATCATGGCTATTACTTGATGTTCATTATTGGTTTGGGCCTGATTTTAGTAGCCACAACGGTCTTCAGCCCATCAAAGCTTACTGTTTCCAACCAAGATCACGTACTACCAAAAATATTAAATATGTTTGTATTTTCAGCAATAAAAACTAAAATAAATCTCAAAATCAGAATTTCAGTAGCAAAAAAAAAATGGCTTAAATGACTTTTAATGCATTAAATTAGTAATTTATATCTTGCTTTTGCAATTTGAAATGGTTTGGTAAAATAAATTAAAAAAATTCGTCAAATAAGTAATTTATCTATCAAATTTTTCATACTAACTCCGAGAAAAATCTTTAAAAATCAAGCTTAGTGTTGATTATTGAGTAAATAATGGAACAATGAATAATGAGATGTCTATTACAAATAAAATTTTGGACATGTAAGCTAGCATAGTGTAACTATTGTTAAAATCAATAAAAATTAAGAAAGAATTAGGGATGATGTTCCTAGTTTATCATAAATAGAGCAAGTTGATTATCAACGGTCTTCGTAGATCAAGCGGGACTTCAAACTTTTAAATGTAGAAGACAAATAATGTCAACTTGAACTATAAAAATTTAAAAGTCATGTGACATTCGCATGTTTGATTTTACCATTTTTTTTCTATTACTTGACAAGTTTTTTATGATTTTTTCTTTGCTATTTTAGATTTTTTTTTTTTTTTTTTTTTTTTTTTTTTGTTTAATTTTTTTTTTTTTTTTTTTTTTTTTTTTTTTTTCTTTTTTTTTTTCTTTTTTTTTTTTTTTTTTTGTGTGTTGTTATGTTCAAAGTTTGTTTTGATTTTCTTATTGTTTGTGATTTCTATGATCTTTCCTTTACTTTTATTTTATTTAAATAGGTAATTGGTAGAAAGCTTTCTTGTCATTTCTCATTGCGCAAATTATCCCTGTCGTGTCACTTTTGACATTTGAACCCTAAGATCATTCCGTCCATTTGCTTCTTCAAGGATGCGTGCATCAAATTTTACCCTTTCTAGAAGAACAAAATAATCTTTTCACATGTAATTAATTATAAGAATAAAAATATTTAAAAAAAGAGTAACAAAAAGCAAAAAGGTTGTGGAACTCCCCCAGGTTTTGTGAAATTATTGGGAAATAAAACAGATTAAGGTAATATCTATAACACAATGTGAAGTATATGATCGCAAACAAACAACAAGATAAAAGGCAAAATAATTAATTAGTAGAAAAACAGACTATTTTATTCAGTTGACTAATATGGAGAAAATAAATACAATAACTGGAATGAGGACTATGAGCTACTTGAGAACTATGTGTGGGGTCTCGGCAAAAGTGGACGAAGGTAGTGATCTCGCCCTGTGGCCAGATTGCAATTTTTTGTATTCTTGTGCACAATGAAAGGTTGATCCGAGGGTCCAAATACAAAATGTGATACGATATACACAATGAGAATTTAATATATGGACGTTTCGTGCCAATTACTCTTATTCAAATTAATTTAGAATTAATTAAAAAAAACACTAACGTTTTAAGGTTAAAATAGATTAAATCTGTCTATTCGATAGCGTCTGACTATTAAAGTAACAAAATTGAAATGTTGATGACTCAATTTCTCTGATTAACTTATTGAGAACCTATTCGCAATGTTAACAACAAATTAGAGACTCCACTTATAATTTTTCCTAGATATATACGTAATTTTGAATTGAGC
Organism: Fraxinus cuspidata; assembly: GCA_903798385.1. Taxonomy (NCBI): domain Eukaryota; kingdom Viridiplantae; phylum Streptophyta; class Magnoliopsida; order Lamiales; family Oleaceae; genus Fraxinus; species Fraxinus cuspidata. The sequence goes on from CAIGRP010036608.1 coordinate 17,189, forward strand.
TTATTTTTAAATTTAGCCTCCGTCTAAGAAGAATTTATAAATGTTTTAACTTATAAATAGATAGAAAAAAATGTTAAATAAATGAGTATTGCTTGTGAGTACACTTAAATGTGCAATTGAAAGTTTAGCCATTTATAAATAATTATATTTCTTTCTATACGGAGGCTTAATCTTTGAGTTCACTTATACTTTTTGCATCATAAATAATTTAGAAAGCGTGCTGCCCTTTAAAATATCAATAGCGCATATTTTGAATCAAATATTAGATTAAACTTCACAATATAATACAAAATTTTAATATTTTTTATATTGTCCCATGTAATAGATTCTATCTTATCAATCAAGTCATAAATAAATTTCATACCAATATTTTATTCATAATCAAATGAAGATATCAAACAAACCCAAACCTAATCCTAATCCCAATTTCAAAACTTAGGTGATAACTTAGTATAATGATTACTTGCATTAAAAAATAAAGATCCCGAGGCATCAAGAATTTTGATCTTGGATGAAAACAAATGATCCATAACCTTGTTTATAACATTGTTTAATATAGTTGGTAGCATAAGTCAAATCGAAAATAATTAAATAAATACATTAACGTCCTTGATTTCGTTTAATAAGCACAAAACTTCCCCATCTTCTTTGTTTTGGATAAGAAATTGATCAAGACTTGATAATTGGAAATGAAAGGATAATATTTGGCCACTATTTCCAAATAATAAATAGTGACGAAATATTCCTTTCACATTTTAAATAAAAAGGACAAGTCTATACGTGTTTAACTACGCTAAAACTTATTTTTAAAAAAGCAACTACCGGACAATTCCTGGTGGAGGATTCGAGTAATTAGGCTTGAGTTCAAAACTTTTCTTGAATCTCAAGAAAAGAAAACAGTAGTCGAAAACATGCATCATGATATCTTAAGTGAGTTAATGTGCTACTATTTTTATAGAGACGATTTAATTTTGATTAAATATTAATTTCATTACATTTTCGTCTGATTTTGGCTAAGTATTTATAGAAGATGTGTAAATGAGATTCAAAGAGGGATGATCATGCCTGCGCTGCAATAATGAGAGTCAACCTTAGGATTACCTTATGTCACATTCTTAAATATTCAAAATTATCATGATACGGCTAATATTTTCTACTCGAGGAAATGTTTTAATGATTTTAAGAGAATACGCTATGTACTTAGTCTTCAAGGCACGGTTTTTATTTTGCCAAATATATGCTTTGTAAATGTTATTATAACAATAACTAATCTAAAAAATTGAAACAAATGGAAGATTTTTTACAAAGTTTAAAATGAAGTTTGTCAAAAGATATTAATCTACTTATCAATTAACTTTGAACGGTCATTTTCCAACAGAAACTAGTATCGAATATAAAATTATTGGTGCTCGGTCTAGTGGTAGTTTTATGGAGACTTTATTTATCGATGCAGGATTCTTATTCAATATCACTGCAATCCATTCCTTTTTGGACGATTTGCCATCCAACACGACTCATAGAGCACTTTTGTGTTAAAAGGTTCTTCCTTGTATGCTCTCTAGCTCTTTCTCTTGAGTTGAGATCTATCATTCAGGGTCCCACCCCTACCCAATAGTTTGGCCATTTTGCATTATCACACCGTTTTGGAAGACCAGAATTATTCAACATAATTTGACCAAAAAGTGGGGACCACAACACTTTCTACCCATTTACACGTTAGATTTTCTCCCACGGTAATTACGTAGTTCTGACGTCATAAATTACGTCAACTTTGGTGCCCAACATATGCCACGTTGATATTTCATATTTGTCGATGCTTGCTCTCCGTTACTACGATTTTATTTTTTTATTATTTTTGGAAAAAAGTTTGTAGTTAGTCAGATATAGAATTATGTGGTCTATCGTGACTTATTTTTTTATAAGTTAGTCTAATTCGTCTCTCGAAAGCCGACTAAATTTAGATACAAGATTTATATCAAACCACGGCTAGTTCATTCCTCACTTTTCAAAAAAGAGTTTTTTCTTCCATTGTTATAGGGGCTTTTGCATTATGCAAAATTAATTGAACTTTTCAAGAAAGTTGGCCATCTATTTCTAAAAACTAATAAATCCGTCAATCGAATCATCTTAGAGCTAGTAGAATTAGGCCCTTTCATTCTTGCCTTAACCGAGAGATGCTCTATGTCTATGATACTCTAAAACTCTCAAATAAGTCAAAATTATAACAAGTGAGGGAGATGGGTTACAAGATTAGATAAGATGAATTAGAAAGAAGCATAGTAAATACAAGAAAGAAAATAGAGACAGAGATATATTTAAGGATTTTCTTATAGTTTATTAATTTTTATTATTATTATTCTTTGCGGGGCGGCCCCGTGACCCGAGACGAGGCGCCCCGCCAACCCGTTCGGGACGGGGCGGAGAAAATTGACATCCCTAAAAATTATGTACACTAAGCATAATCCTATATTTAAATTTTGATAAAGGGAAATATAATATTTAAATATAATTTCCTCTCTAACCCAAATTTTATGACAAGAGAGACTTGCACCACTTAGGAAAATTAATCTTGTCACAAATCAATTAAGACAAAAATAATGCGTAGCTGACTCATACACGGTTTGTGATTCACGGCCAGGATTAATCTATCAAGTTGTTTGTTCATCAGACCTTGCTTTAAAATTGACAATATAAAGTTATAAACAACTAAACCAGAAATCCAGTTAATTTAGAAAATTTAAAGGTAAAATCTTTGGATTAAAATTAAAGAAATTTCCAGTCAGAGTAGTTGGTGGTATGTTTTCATTGATTTTTCAGTATTTCTAGAAGATGGGCTTTTCTTGGAATGATCTTTTCTTCTAGTCTTGGAATTTTGATCTGTTCATATTATTTATTTAGCCCTTATTCCCCTGGAATTGTTCTGTTCAATCTCACTACAAGTGTGTGCGGTACAGATTTTGATCCTTTTTTGAGGGATTCTTTTTATTATTTTCAGGGTTACCCTCCTTTGGACTTTGATTTGTTTTATTATGTTTGATTGTTGCTTTAGCACCAAACCAACCTTACAATCTGCAATTTTTTAATCTAAAAATGATGTAATAAAAGGATATATACATGGTTTGCCATTTGTTATAGTCAAAGCTCAAAACCCATAATTTTCCATTTCAGAAGTTCATATATATCTGTTCATCTATGGAATTTTGCAGATTATTTTGCTGATTTGATCCATATTGGATCTTGATTTTCCTTTTCTCTTGGGTTTCAAAGGTAATTTTGCTTATTGTCGTTGCTTATGATTGTATTTCCTTTAGATTACATGTTTTTAGAAACAATCTGTTGTCTGAACATAGAAATATGTTGAATCTTCATTTTCTGTTGATTGCCTGTTTCTCTGCGGTACGCTGCCAATGATTTACAATTGTAACAGATGCTAAGATGTTTTTCTCATTATCAGAAATGGGAAGTCTATTTTAAGATGAAGGACAAATTTTAGCTCAAGCACCTTGGTTCTTATACATGATAAATTTATCGAATGCCTCGGAATTTGGCTGCAGAGATTTAGATAATTGGTTAGGGTTATTAGTACAGCATGTGTATTGCTTAGGTCTTAGTTTTAGACGTGATGTTTTTGAGGAGCCTAATCAAATTGAACACTTTCCTCTTGATAGCGGATGGACCTATTTTTAAAGTTGAGAACCTGTACTGATGAGTGATGGATGGATGGAAGAGTTTAGTGTTGTTACCATGTTTATGCAGAGAAATAAGAATAGCCCAGTTTTAGAACATAAACGTTTCCAAACAATTATGTAATGGATTTGGAAACTACCTTTTGCGTAGGAGAATGTTCTGTTTCACTAGTATTCATTTAAATGCAACCTCCTGGGTGCTAAAATAATTACTACTCAAGCTAGGCAATTTAAGTTCACAAGTAGATATCCACTTGATCATCAAGTATTCTTTCAGGAAAATAATGAAGACTGATTAATTCAATTTCTTAGCTTTTTATATCCATATCATGCATAGGCAATTTAATGTTTTTTTAAATCACACGTGCACCAATTTTTAGTTTGTTTTACTTCAATTTTGTTTCTTCTTATGGATGACCACAGGAATTTAACTGCACCTGCAATATACTGCATATCTTGGTTTATTGCTGTTCAGAGGAAGATTTAGCCCCCGTTGACACGAGTCTGTCATTGATACTTGATCTGAGACAGGATAAATTTTTGAATGATACAAGAACCTTCTTTTCCCTCCGTAACTGATAATTAAAAGTGAACCATGTCTTTAGTCAGACCTCCTGCATTATTTGGAAATCATGAACTTCATTCATTGAGGGATGACAATGACTCCTCTGGCTTATCGACATCCATATTTAACTCGGATAATCAGGGGATAATTTATACCACTGAATCTTGCAGCGGTGAGAGCTACGATCCAAAGTATTTCCTCGACTCCCCATCAGAAGAACTTGTACACACATCTGATTCCGATGTCCTGAGAAATGCATTTCACCCATCACATTCCTCCTCTTTTGTGGCTTCGGGATGTGATACATATAATTTCAATTACGAATCAGAATACTTAAGCGGTCTGAGTCCGAATGCTATAGACTATGATGAAGACAAGATGAGGTTAAAACTTCAAGAACTTGAGAGGGCACTTCTTGATGACAATGCTGTCAATGGTGATGATGATGCTTTTGCTACTGATCATAGTATGGAAATAGATGGTGAATGGTCAGGCCAGACCCTTAATAGCGTGCTTCATGAATCACCCAAGGAATCTTCATCATCAGATTCTATTCTTAGTAGCATAAGCAGCTGTAAAGAATTATCAATTACTACTTCGCTAATTACAAAGCGTTTACTTTTTGAATGTGCTGCTGCCATCCGAGGTGGGAACTTTGAGGAAGCATCATCGATGATCAATGATCTCAGGCAGAAGGTCTCAATCCAGGGAGATCCGTCTGAAAGGATTTCAGCCTATATGGTAGAAGCACTGACAGCCCGGCTTGCTAACTCTGGGAAGGGTCTTTACAAAGCTCTAAAATGCAAAGAACCCCCATCTTCTCTTCGACTTTCTGCAATGCAAGTCCTCTTTGAGGTTTGCCCGTGCTTCAGATTTGGATTCACGGCAGCAAATGGTGCAATTTTAGAGGCATTTAAAGATGAAAAGAGAGTGCATATCATAGATTTTGACATTAACCAAGGAAGTCAGTATTACACGCTGCTGCAAACAATGGCTAAAATTCCCGGTAGTCGACCACATGTGAGACTAACCGGAGTGGATGACCCTGAATCAGTTCAACGTTCTGTGGGAGGCCTGAAAGTCATTGGTCAACGGCTCGAGCAACTTGCTAAAGATCTTCAGCTTTCGTTTGAGTTTCAAGCTGTGGCTGCACAAACTGCTTTAGTTTCTCCATCAATGCTTGACTGCCAACCCGGAGAAGCTCTCATCGTGAACTTTGCATTCCAGCTCCACCACATGCCGGACGAGAGTGTATCGACTGTAAACATACGGGATCAGCTTCTCCGGATGGTCAGAGGCTTGAATCCAAAACTAGTTACTGTTGTTGAACAGGACGTGAATACAAACACTACCCCATTCTTACCAAGATTTGCTGAAGCCTACAATTACTACTCTGCTGTGTTTGAATCTCTTGATGCAACTCTCCCACGTAATAGTCAGGACCGAATGAACGTAGAGAAACATTGTCTGGCACGTGACATCGTTAACATTGTTGCATGTGAGGGGGAGGAAAGGATAGAGCGGTATGAGGTTGCTGGAAAATGGAGGGCAAGGATGAGTATGGCTGGTTTCACGTCTTGCCCAATTAGTCAAAATGTGAGCAATGAAATTCGGAAGGTCATAAAGGAGTATTCGGACCGATTCAAGGTGAAAGAGGAGACGGGGGCACTCCACTTCAGATGGGAAGACAAAATCTTGATAGTTACTTCTGCATGGAGGTAAAATACTCATAATTTGGTTGAACGAAGAAAGAGACTTGGTGCAGTAGCTTGTTTTTGTGTCGTATGTGACTTTAACTCTCTTTTTCGGGTAGTTAGATGCATAACGGACAGGTAATGTATGATCAAATTTGAAATTCCGAACTTTTGTGCTATTGTAGGCTGTTTAACTATTTAGATATGTAACTGTAAACATCTATGCGCAACTTTTTAAGCGGATAAGTAGCTTATAATTGCTCATCTCTTCTCAACTCGTCTGAGATTTGCTTGGAGATCTACCATTAGTTATCTGTTATATTTTCATTCTTAAATATTTGGCAAGAGCTTAATAATGTGGGAAATGCTAGACGATTGTCATTTGCTTGGAGATCAACCATTAGTTATATGTTATATTTTCATTCTTAATTATTTGGCAAGAGCTTAATAATGTGGGAAATGCTAGGCTATAGACAATCGTCATCGCCTCTGGCATTGTGTTATGTACTTGTTTGGTATCGTTAAGCCAACAATGGCTTGCATAGCTATTCATCATTCGTCCATTCTAAGCTTTATCCTGTCCAACAATGGAACAGATGTAGCATCTAATTCTCATCAGTTACCCAGAAATACCAAAACACAAGAAGCACCTGATAATGTATGGGTTGTTCTCGACTATGCAATGTCGACAATAGAAAAGTCTACGAAAACACAGTGAAAGATGGCAATGGTACTCAAAACAAGGGTAAAATAATTCAAGCCCAAATCTTGAAAAGTTCAATGGTATACTACTATACTTGCTTCCAGGCAAATCAAAACTTTTATATACACTCGCGTATAGGGCGATGAAGACTGAGTAAGCAGATATACGGTTAATTCCAAAAGCCAGCTAACCTTGGATCAACTGCTAGCATGGATAAGCAGTTGTCACAAAACCAGACGAATTCATGTTAGGAAGAAAATTAGGAACCTTAAGATGATGTAACATTTCAATTATGAAACACGTTGCCTTGTGCCTGCCTTTTCCTCTACTTGGTACAACAGGGAAGATAGTCTGGAAAGCATTTATCCTTCTATCGTCATGTTCTTGAAGGGAGCTCCTTGATTTCCTTCGTATGTTTTACTACTATACCAGCAAAACATAAAATTTATCAAGGGGATGGCTTCCAATCAAATTGAAGGTCATTGAAACCATCGGCTGCTCCAAGTCCACCAAGCAGCTGATTCCCCAAGTCCTGCTGCTGCTGATTCATGCTCTGCTCTTGGGCCACTGTCATGCCTGCTCTTATGTTCATAGAGTTATTCCCTGGTGTTGCACGAATCCCATTCACCATACCAGATTGCCCGAGCCCATTGCCCATGGTTCCAAAGCTTACACCACCAATACTTGGGTTACCATTGGCCACTCTGTTTCCTACAACACCATTCCTACCACTCAAACCGCTATTATTGCTGGATGATGTCAGTACATTGACATTTTTCGCATCATTACTCATCTTCCCCATGTTCATCATGCTGCCTCCACCAAGCTGGGAAGACATCATTTCTTGTAAGATTTTTTGAACAGAGCTTTGTGAATCATTAGCATCTGCATCCCCAGGAAGAGCCGGCTGCTGCATTGAAATATTTGGTGAATTCGAATTCGTGTGCTCTCCCGGTAAGCCACAACGTGAAGTTTGTTGCAGTGGATTATTGGATGAAGGCGGCATTGGTGATTGAAAGGGAATACTGGTTTGAGGTTGTGGCATGGTATTGGAAGAACCAGGGGATGGTATCTGCGCATTATTGCTTCCATAAGGACTGTTTGCATTAGACATCATATTTTGCCGTCTAAAGTTCATTGAGTTTTGGTGAACAAGCCCAACCTTGGTACCAGCAGAGGAAGTTACAGGGACTGAGTTCAGAGTATTACTGACACTCGGCAGGCCTCCATTGGTATAAGCAAGCTGCTGCTGCACGGCCTGAACAGAAACATCATCATTCGAGTTTTGAACCATTATTTGTTGTTGCTGCTGTAGCTGGCCCTCCAGTTGTTGAGGTTCACCCTGAAAATCAGGCAGAGGATTCATCCGAGGATACTTCGCCAAGCTCTCTGGGAAGAAAAAATAACCATGCTTAGTAACTTAAACAGCATGTGCATAAACAATTTTTGACACCTGGAACGGTGTAAGATAACAAATTGGACAGTAACCCTCAAGCCGGAGTAATTAATTACGCAGATGAATCATATTTTACAGAATTGGTTGATCTAATACATTTTGTAGACTTGGGATGATGCTCTCTATCCGTGATGGGTATTCTTAACCAAGAAAGTGACAGCATACAATCTTCCCTTTTTTCTCAAATTTTCAATAAAAAATTAAAGATTCTATCAGAGCCCAAGGTTTCTTTCTTTTCATTTCTGGCAAAGTTTGCACCTCGAGAAGAGATGCTAACGTGAAGCTTTAAGTTGCCCGTCTTATGATAGATAGTCATTGTGACAAACTCAAATTTTATAGGTAATTTTCTTTAGTATGAACCCTTCCTGGTCACCTCTAGCATTTATTATGGCTTGTTAACATTCACTACTACTCCAAATCCACATTGCTTGAAGAGCCTTGTGGTCTGGAAGAAGTTAAATAAAACAAGGATCTAGAAAGAAACAGAATGAACATTGTGAAATCTATATTGCAATGTTGTGTTAATGAAGACACAATCAACAAATTGACTGCATCAGTTCAGTAAGGAAGTAATTGAAGTATGCTATTACTTCAAAATTACCTAAAGGTGCAACAAGAGGAACGGACGATGAACACAAAAGAGAAGACTACAAATGAGAACAATTTCTGCATTCTGAAAAATGCTCAATTTCTTATTCTGCAACCTACAGAAGCTCCACTTAACATCAACATACAGCATACATTGAAAGGAACAAACAAATGTGTCAACAATTCCCCATGACACACTATCCACATCCTAACTGCCTCATAAAGTATTTCCAAAATTCTCAATACACAATTATGGTGTGTAGCAAAATCCTGTTCCTCCATCTAGCTCTATCGAGGATCATTTCCTTAATCAAAGAATCTTATAGTATCTAATCCTTTGCTCTCAGTTATCAAGTGTCAATATCTTAGGATATTTTCTCTTTGTTTATCTGCTATAACTGATATTGTACCTTTTCATGGATATCATCGGTCCTTGTTCTATATTCTTTAACTTAGTATCTACATCAACATCATCATCTTAGCTACATATGTTTACTCATAAATGTTTCTGCTTAGTTCATGATTAGATGACACAAAACACAGCACAAACTTACTGCAGCACCCTGTATTTTCCTTTCAGTATATATAGGTAGTCTCTAGCTACATTATAGACAAGTAAATTTTGGAACTCCGTAGTACACTCTTCTTCCACTTTATCTTCAAACTCTCCCTTTCTATGATATATAAAGGGAACAGGTGGAAAGAAACAACAGAGAAGAATCAAGCTTACCCATAGGACCAGCGCGAGATTCACTGCTGTAATCGATCAAATCTTTCATGCTATTTACCACTTCTGATATCTGCAAAGTTATCAAGCAAACAATCATCTAGAAGTGCTACTAAATAAACATATAGCTAGTCCTAAACAATCATATATAAGATTAGCATCATTATAAACTAGTACAAAGAAGTCATTTTCATGGTTCAAATAGTCATTCTTCAACACAACTACAAAGCGGCTTTTTTCTAATAATTTCTCCTTCGACTTTGACCATGATGGAAATTCTCTCATTCCAGGTTAAAGTTCCGTCAAAAAGTAGTTTAATTCTATTTAGTTCTATTTTTCTAATAAATTCCTTTTTCCATCTTATATCAGATGCGGAATGTAAGTTAAAGTTTTAAATATTTCTTCCATCTTATTTTGACCATGAAGGAACACAAAATTAGAAGCAAAAAGATAAAACCATGACATTCAACAACTTTCCCTCTCCGGATGAAGCACCGACACAGGCACGTTGTCGTGTTTGACACGACACGAATGCGCCGATTCTTTGGAAAAGTGCCTGAGCAAGGGGAAGTTAGGAATTAGATGGCAAATTATTGCTTAAAATTATAAAATGTTTTGAAAAGGTCAATTGCTTTATTGGCTCATTGTTTTATTCATTAGCTAAAAGGGTAAATTGCTTTATTCATGAGTCAGTTTCTTTAATTATGGATGAATTGCATTTAATAGGTAACACCATGTCTGATCTTTTCAAAAACAAAAAGCCTGGTTTGGCAAGTTAAAAAAAAAAAAGAAGTGTTTTCCTCTCCTAGGTTTTAGAACCCCTCTTCCGCAGCCAAAGCCATTCCTCCGGGGTGAGTGATGAAATAGCCCATTCCTTGCACCAGCAAGGGAATAGCCCATTCCTTGCACCAGCGAGGGAGTAGCCCCTCTCTGCCACCGGTGACAAACCAGGTAGTTTTTTTTTTTTTTCCAATTAATTTTAGCTCAGCATGAGCTGTGCATTTCCAGTAGTACAAAATCAGGCAATAAATATTGACCCGCCACTTGGATGTCCGACATGTGTTGGTGTCTAATATGCGTTGGACTCTGACTAGCCGGCTCCGGGAACGTATTGGTGCTTCTTAATGGAGAATCAAAATCTGCTTGGGATATCAAAAGTGGCCTAAATTATATACACAATTTCCACATGATTCTACCAAAGGGGTGAGAAAAATAGTTAAACTAGTGATTGCAGTATTTGAAAGGTGGAATTTACTTTAAAAATATATAACGTCCACTCTACCTGTAGGCATCGCACGTATCTCTTTGTATATCCCACGTCATTTACCAACGGAACTTCCAAGGCTTTGGCCAACTGACGAGCTGAAGAAACAAACCTGGAAATAATATCACAGGTTAATGATCACAAAACATTTCATCAACCTGTCAACCAGGAGTAACGCAAGCTGCTCAATTCTCTAGTAGACCATTAAATTTAAAATAATAAAAAATATGTTCAACTCAAATACTCTTTAGGGGGCACATAGTTCCCTACACAAACATAAAACCTTTCTATACAGCTCCAAGAGAGGAAACAATTGCATATCAAAATTTATGTCCTTCACATTGCCATGGAACATGAGAAAACCTAGCACATCAAAATCAAAAAGTCCTGCAAAACCAGTTTGAAACGATAAACTTGGTCATCATAACAAAGTTTCTCTAGACTACTGAGATCTTTGATCTCTGAAGGGCAACTGGCATTCAAGTAAATAGTGAGAGCAACTTTTCTCCATCTGTATCTCTTAAATAGATTTCTCGAAACAAACAAAAAAAAAAAAAAAAGAGAACAGAGAAATAGGTCAACTTGATCAATCACTGAACAATGAGTCAGTGGCTTACTAGCACTATGTACATTGCCACCTACTCTAATTATTCTCTGCCATCTCATTCTTTTAGATTGAGGAGAAATATTGCTGCGGCCTGTAAATTGCCATCAGAATTTCCAAAACTGAGAGCCTAAAATCCAACTACACTGCATCTAGACTAAATTTAACTCAATGATATGTCAATGCATTCAAGTAGCGACAGGCAGAAAGCTAAAGGTAAGCCAGTTAAGTTTGACCTTTATGCTATTAAGGGAGTCGAGGAAGAAAAAAATGGTAGTACAATGATCGATGACAGGAAGCAGCAACAACTTGAAACAAATCTGAATCCTGAATTAGTTTGACTAATAGCAGTGTAAACAACATTTGACCTACAATCATTACAATCAGTGACCATAATTTGACAAATAAAAAAAAAAAAAGAACTTTTTCATATGCCCACTCTCACCAGAATACCATGCTGAGATGGCAATTTGACTTTCAACATATTTTCATTACTTTAATGTGTTAATAATTGTGTTTCAAACACTCATGCAGCCAACCTAATCCATCAAGTGAACGTTGCTCACAAATAAGAATCCAACTTCCTACTTGACAACAAAATAAAAGCACATTGACCAGAATGCACTTCAAAAGTGATTGTTGCCCAAAAATGGTATAAATAATTTCTCTTACTCTTTCATGCTTGCCCCCCAGTGTTTAAAAGATGTGGCAAGCATAACTCAACTGAAAAGTAATATCAATAATTCCCACTTATTCACTTATTTAACTGTGTATATAACTGAGAAGATCAAAATATTATCTAACAGGTTAATTTTGAGAAAGTAAGAATATATACATTATTTCATAAGTGAATAGCATAAAACAATGATTACAGTAACCTATTCATCATATCATTTCTATATCATCTATAGCAGATATACTAGATCTAGTTTATGTGAGATGCAACAATATGCAGATCAAGAGAACTCAATGCATTTCAATATGGAAGCATACTGTACAAGCAAACTTACCAACCAACCACATCCCTTTCGAGGATGGGTCTTGCCAAATCATAGGTAGGTAAATGTGTATCTATACATGTATTGAAGCATACGCATTTTGGTATATAAGTGCCTAAGACAATCTATCTCATCCGGTCAGGAACAAATTATCTTCCTTCGTTCTTTCATAATGAAATAAGTCTTAGGTACAATCATCTTTAATAACAATATACACATATATGATATATGTATCACACTAGAATGTGTAAGCTACATACAACTTAAAGAACAAGATGGAAGTAACTAGAACTTACATATTACAGTTATTTTGAAGCCCCGAAACAGAGACATCTGATGGTGTATTCTGGGTAGCCGCCTGGTATTTTTGAGCAGCAGCACCAAGTTGGCTAACCTGCAGCGTTAGATGATCTTAAAAGAAGCTTATATGATAGTGTACCCCAGGGGAACTTATTTATAAACCAATAAATAATAGTCAAAAATCTAGAGGCTAAAGTGGCCCCGAAAGATAGAAAACTGAAACCAGGTAGATTTGACTTTAAAAATTCCCAGACCCACGGAAAACAATCATTTTTTTTCAATAGAAGGATGCACCCACAGACCTGAGACCACAATAACTATCTAGGACAGTACATCCAAGATTTCATATCATCACTTCAACCAAATCCATATTCTTTGTCCCACTTTAACTTCCATTCATTTTCTTCCAACTTAAGATAACAGAAAAGGAAAATCCTTTTTAAAGAAAAGAAGGGATGGGAAGCTGAACATCCTTGCTCATTATTAGGCAATCACTTATTCATAAACTTCGTGTGGGAATAATATTCCTCATTTCCCATCTCACAATATGGTACGCGAAACAGCTAGAACATTATCTTCCTACTATCATAATCTCATTGAAAACAAAAACTATTACAAAGACTAGGTAACCAATATGTCACATGGAACGGACGTCAAATAAGAACTCCCAAGCTGTCAAGTGAATATCATTTATATAATCTACCAATTATCATAGCTAACTGACAAATCAAGGACACGTGTCACATTGTCAGCCAAAGAATTTATAAATGTAAAAACATGTGCCTCAGACAACCACAGTTCAAAAGAAAACTGCAGTATTTGCAGTCATAAACACACTCAAAACAACTGTAGAGATTCAAAATTGAGTTTCGAATCACAAACCTGAGGTATCAGCAATCTTTTAGGAATAAGCTCTTCATGACGGCGAGCACAGAATTCCCAGGAGCATATCTTACAAGTGATGAAACAGAGATAGTAAATCAACCGCATTTCTATAAATATGAAACAAATTAACGGAAGCCATTTGTTAAGAGTGCAACCTTAAGGTCTGGTGAAAATATGATTCGAAGTTGCCCATCACGAACAACATGAAGTTGCTCAAAGACGCTCTCCTGAATTGCTTTCGCGTAATCCAGAACAATTTGCCCAGACAAATTCTGATACTCCTTCGGCATATCAACATAGAGTAGCTCTTCCATAGTACCACTTTCGAACTTAATTTTGAATAGTCTAGGCAGGACCTCAGCAGTTGCCTCTGACAGAAAGTATAACAAGCTTTAGGTTCTGAAGTAGTTCTTTATCTACTTCTCTTTATTCCCTTTTCCATATTCTTTTTGTTGAGTTTGGGGTTGATAATTGTATAAACATGTTTCAGTGGACTTCCAAAAATTAAACCACGATCAGAGCTTCTCAATCCATAATCTACATCTATCTACAATCCACATGAAGTGCGGATAGGTGAGAAACACTCTGTTTCCTATTTTCTCATTATATTTTTTTTTTCCTGGTTGACAATACCATTATTAAAAACAAATAAAGCCAGATGAAATAATTCCAACAAATTCTACACACATAATTACTGTCAACATTTTCATTTACACACATAACCACGGTCAAAATTTTGATGGCTGATTCAATTGGCTGTCACCTTTCAATTAATATGGTACTTATATATGATATTCCTAATTAGGAATATTATGCCACTATTTGGTGGGGATTAAAATTGAACTTTAAATAGATTTTGATAGAAGTTGATGAAATGTGTGGTTCAAAAGTCGTGAGACCCATAAAATATGTAGTTAAAATTAATGTTAACTTTGATTTAGTTTAAAATCTAGATTTTAATTCCTACCAAACAAGGGCTATATATACAACTTTTAAAACATTACTTTGTTAGTAAACATAGTCCATTTGCAAGAATGGAAAGTGTTTTTTGCTAAAAACGATTTAAGTTGTTTATCTATTAGAATGCTTAATTCAGGTTACCATCATTTGGTCACTAATTTAGTAATAAATATAGCCCATATTGGAGATAACAGAAGGAGCTGAAAGGATTTCAAGGTGTTTTTCCAAGATTTCTGGTGAATCATTGTGACATAGCATTGTACACCCTTATTTAATGGTTGTTTCAATTGGCTGTTTCTAATGGCCGTTTTTGGTTTATCAGTGTTCAATTAGTACTAATATAGATATATGGAAAAAATTCAAAGCATTATATATACAAAAAAATGTTTCAATTAAAAATAGAACATTTTCAAACACGTGTAACTTAAAAGTTTAAATAAAAAAATGATAAATATAAATATTTTTCAGAAAAGTAATAACAACTTGCCAAGTCTTACTCTATTAGAATATATTTTTTCTTATTTTAAGATCAACTTATTGACCGGAAATTGTCAATATCACAAATGACTTCGTCAATGCCAAAATCACTAACAACAATGCCGTACAGTTCAGCTCTGGTTCCATAGGATGAATTAAATAATCAACTTGTTTATAAATACTTCTATTTACAATTTGTATGTGTTTTTAAAAAAATTCCAAATATTGATACTTTTATCGTACTATACAACGGGTAAGGCACGCTTATATAACTAGCTCTATTAAAAGGAACAAAATTGAAGAAAATACACCACAATAGAGCTACTCATAACTGGCAAAAGAATTGATAAAGATGAAATCTCAAAGCACAAAAGAAATACATACCATATCCACGACCCGGCTTGCGGTTGCATATTTCACAGTGCCAAACGTCCTGCATAAATGAAAACAATGATAGATCACAAGTCCCAGTCAGTATTCATACAGACAAAGTAAATTGCAAATTTTGAGAGAAAAAATATAGGCTTCGAAATTATTAGTGCTATGCTAAACAGACACTAATCCCTTTAGGAAATTAAAAATATTTTTAAATAAAAAGGATATTTTTAAATAAAAGGCCTCACTGTAATTGTTAAACAATAATTGCATAAATTTGGACTGGGGGAGTCCTTACAGAATTTAGACATAATAAATATGTCTACCATCTAATCGGACCTGGGGGAAAACTCCAGTAGTTTGGCGGCCACTTGCATATGTTGAAATGCACCATTTTTTCTTGGCATTTGGTGCAAAATATTCGGCAACAAATTTTCTCCAGAACTCAATGTTATTGTCCTACAAAACATATTGCGCAAATGTCATTCAGAAGCACACCCTCTGTCAAACAAAAGAATCATTCCTAAATTTTGCTGTTCTACACAAGTAAACAAAACTTTTGAATATAATGTCTCACTTCAGGTCTTTGCTGCAGCTGATACATATAATGTGTTAGCCGTTTGGCGCACATCCCAGGCTCATACACAGGCTTTACAGGAGACCTAACAGGCAAATTCTGTGGTTGAAACTGCGCTTGTAGCTGAGATTTTTGCTGAGGCATAGGTTTCAAGGCTCTCTGTTGTTGCTGATGCTGGATTTGCACAAGTCTCTGCTGATGCAAAATTTGTGCAGCTGCAGCAGCTTGAGAAGACTGCCTCAATAGGAGGAGCTGTTGCTGTTGCTGGTTTAAAAACAAAGACGATTCTGGTTGTTGGGATCCCATTTTGACAGGTGCCAAGCTTCTCATACTCTGTATTTGTTGAGGTTCCAATTTCACAGTACCAAGATTCCTCAAAGCTTGCAATTGCTGTGGTGTTTGATCATCCGTTGCTTGTGTCTCCAGCTTAACAGGTCCAACCCCTCCTAGTTCAGCTCGCGCTGTTTCAAACGTATGCTGCTGTTGTTGGTTGCGAGGGATAGAAAATTGCTGCAGCTGTTTCTGATTGTGCTGAAAATTCTGAGGATCAAGTTTCTGGTTGTGTAGCTGGTCAGCCAACGTTTGGTTGCCAGAAGGGTTTGGGAATTGTTGTTGTTGCCCTTGAACTTGACCTAATGAGTTAGGATTGGTAGTGACAGACGCAGACATATATGGATATGGATTAATTCCTGTCCCAATTGCTACACTAGAAAATGGATCAGATTCAGCCCCATTTTCAACAAGCCGCTGCTTCCCTAGAATAGAGAGTCCAGAACTTGGGCCACCATTACCAAATGAGTGCTGTAGCAAAGACGACACATTGGATGCATTCCCCAACATGTTCGTGTTATTGAACTGGTTACGGGGAGACACTGACGACGGGAATGGATTCTGCAAAAGCATCCCACTCCCTTGACCACTCAACAAACTGGAATTTGATCTCAACAGTGTGGGAGGACCAGGCTGGGCTCCACCAAGTGGAGCGGGTGGCCCTTGTGGCACCATCTTTTTTGTCAAAAACAACACTCTAATCTACGCTGTCAACCACAGATCACACTCTTTGAACTAACATGAATCTCAACAAGTTACAAAGAAGTATGTGCAACACTAAATTATTTTATTATTTAATTAAGAATTTACACACAACCAGCTGAAGCCAAAATTAAAAAATATTTCTGTGAACCAACACACTGGCATAACCCTCCTGACTGAGAATATAGCACCCTTTGAAAATGAAAAATTTAAATTCAAAGAAGTAACCTTTGTCTCTGAACATCCTAAATCATTAGCCTTTATCAATCCCTACATAAAACAGAGAGCTTTTAAGTCAAATATCTCCTTTATCTTATCTACAAAAAAAGTGAGACCGAACAAATTCAACCCCAAAAGAAGAATAAAAGGAAAATGGAACAAAGGGAAAATCTTGAAAAGAGAAAATATGAATTGAACGTGTTATAAGCCAGAGAATCCAAAACTTTAGCTAAACTTAAGTACAAGAATGACCATATAAACTCAATCAAGCCCTAAATCATGTAACAAACACACTCAATCCAAAGCTCAAATGATGAGAAATTCTCGGGGGTTTCACGCTTAAAATACGTACATACGAAAATATACATGGTATGCTTGTATAAAGAAGTGTATACAAAAATTCAAAATTGTAATATTCACAAACAAATAGTGAAATGAAGAGGAAAAACTCACCAGAACTCGATTCGAACAGTACTATCTTTTAAAATCTACAAAATTGAAGTTCTTCCACGCTCGTTATACTTCCCCAATAGCATCATTGATTGAAAAAAACATAAATAAAAACATCCAAACTGTAGATTTATGAACATAAATACATTTCTGTTTGTATATGTAGATGTCGAAGTTCTTCTCAAAATCTGCAGTAACCAGTGAGAGAATTTTTGAGATGCTGTGCTGGGCTGTACCTTTTAGAGAGTGCGTGCGTTTTTATTGCGGACGTCAAAAATTCATTGGATCCGATTTAAATTTCCTAGATAAAGTCAAAGGCTTTCTTCACTCGATCTTTAGTTGGTCCGATATTGATACGAAAAAAGGTAAAAGATAAATGATCGGATCTAAGTTCTAACTAATTTAATACATATAACGTCGATTCTTAAGTTATTTTAACGGGTTTTAAATGTTTGACTCATTTTAACGATTTATCTTTTGCATGATGGGTCAACAAAAAAATAAAACAACAGTTTAAATCATTACGTGTAGATGCTTTCAAGAACTGAAATCTTTTAGTTCTTTCTATTTGACCTAAAGTCGATCAATCTTGTCACGAGCTTGTTGAAGAGAGCTCTCGGATTGAATTCACGTACGTTACAATGAGAATGACTTGTGATTTGGGCTAAAAGGCCAACCAAGATCGGATATAACTAGTTTTTTTTCTCGAAATCTATTTCGGTAGAGTCGTGAGCTTATGAATATTTATAATAGTTGGTATTTTTCTCTTTTTGAACAGGTCAAACTGACTTGTATGCTGTCAAGAACATATGCTTATCTCACAGGCAACACAATTCATCTTCTGGAGTTATTTTACTAAAATGCCCCCCAGATTAATATTGATGTTTGCTAGTTGTGTGAGAGAGAGAGTCTGAATACCCTTTTCTTTTTCGTTTTTCAAAGATTTTGTAAATTCCAGGTCTAAAAGGTTCAATCTATTTTACTTTGAAAGTGGTCTGATCCACATTTTTAAGGTCACAATTTGCACTTGGATTCCATTCTAATTGTCATGATAATAAGATTCCAAGAATACCCTCGGATGTCTAAGAATCAAGGTACACTACCTAAAAAGGTGACTTTCAACTTATTTTGTGAAGAAAAAAAGAAAAAACCTTTTTTGCAAAATCAAAAACACTTTATGACTCATGACATAACTCATAATTACTTCAACATTATAGCAAAATATACTGTGACCCCTTCGGAGGTGACCGATTTGATGAAGCAGGTGAACGCGAAAATCGAAAGTCACGAGTTCGAATCTCTTTCCAACACATCATCGGTCGAGCCCGTCGCACCGGACTTACCTAGTGCGATTTATCTCTTATGTGTAGTTTGCGGAATTTTTCTCTTTTTGAACAGGTCAACTGACTTGTATGCTGTCAAGAACATAGCTTATCTCACAGGCAACACAATTCATCTTCTGGAGTTATTTTACTAAAATGCCCCCCAGATTAATATTGCTGTTTGCTAGTTGTGTGAGAGAGAGAGAGAGTCTGAATACCCTTTTCGTTTTCTTTTGTCAAAGATTTTGTATATTCCAGGTCTAAAAGGTTCAATCTATTTTACTTTGAAAGTGGTCTGATCCACATTTTTAAGGTCACAATTTGCACTTGGATTCCATTCTAATTGTCATGATAATAAGATTCCAAGAATACCCTCAGATGTCTAAGAATCAAGGTACACTACCTAAAAAGGTGACTTTCAACTTATTTTGTGAAGAAAAAAAGAAAAAGAAAAAAAAAACCTTTTTTGCAAAATCAAAAACACTTTATGACTCATGACATAACTCATAATCACTTCGACATTATAGCAAAATATACTCTTGACCCCTTCGAAGGTGGCCGATTTGATGAAGCAGGTGAAAGCGAAAATCGAAGGTCACGAGTTTGAATCCCTTTCCAACACATCATCGGTCGAGCCCGTCGCACCGGACTTGCCTTGGCGATTTATCTCTTATGTGTAGTTTGCGGGCTGTTGAACATGAAACGAAATTTACCCAGTGAACACTCATGAGTAGCAGCTGCGGGTTCCAACGTC
>CAIGRP010036628.1:0-12117 GCA_903798385.1 Fraxinus cuspidata
TCACAATTAATGTAAAATTATTTTGATATTTAAAATTTATCGATCATATATTTATTATGGCCGCACTTCAACATTTCCAACAAATTTTAAATCGCTTAAAACGAATATTTGTAACTTAAAATACTGAATCAAATGTAAATAAAAAAACGGCTTAGCCGTGTCGAGCCGTCAATCATTTTGGCTTGTAAACAGTAACCAATAACTCAAACTAACAAAAAAAAAAAAAAAACTTAGCCGAGCCGAGCCATGCCATAAAGCCATTCGGCTCGGCTCGGCTTATGAATAGTACCACCCACACTCACTTTTTTATTTATGTACAATACTATATATATTACAAGAGTTCTAGAATATTAAATATTTTCTTTTAAAATTGAATTGAGGTGTAGTTAAGGCATGATATATGATTTCCCCCCCTATATATGAAACATGTCAATTTAAATTTTTTGGAGGACCTTTCCAATTAAGTTTTGTACAATTAGCAAAAAAATTGCTATTGGTTGTACTCATTGTAGAAATGATCCATATCGTTTCAAACTTGACATCATACCCACATTTCAAACCTTTATTGCGGAGTTAGTCATTTTTATCATGTTCTGTTAAATCTTTTCGTGAAATATGAGTAATTGGCGCAAAACGTACCTATCATTTGCCTTTATTGTGCAAATTGCCCCTTGCGTTTTATTTTGATATTGGAACACTCAGATTGATCTTTCTTTGCGTAAAACGTTCTTACAGTCTATTTTCACCACTAAAGCATTGTACAATGATTAATTTACTATCCTCTTAAAGTAAACAAATAGAAATAAATAATATTAAAAAAATTGCATCTAGAGTTGTGATTCTGTCGATACATTCGAGTAACTAATCGTTTTACAATTAATAAATTAGATTTATTGTCATAATTTGATTTTTTCAACAAAATCGATCTATTGAAATCCTGGTCATGAGCAAGTCCATAAATATACTACCAATTTTTTTAAAAGTATAAACGAGTCTCATGTAAAACAATGTAAAATGTTCTAACAAAAGAAAAATATTTATCTTCTAATCTTCTCAATTAACCCATCCACCCCTACATCCATCTCCTACCCACCACCACCAACACCAAAATAATTAAAAAGAGAATTAAAAGTATAAAAAAATTAAGAAAAAAATTAAAATAGAAAAAAAATAACAAAAATGGTGGTTCTTTCCGCACTTTGCCATCGACCGCTATCACATCCACCCATTCTCCCCATCCCACTGTGGCACCATCCAAGAATTTGGATACTTTCATGTAATCAAATTTTGCATTCCAATATCTTTTAGTTTTTAGCGAAATGACAAGAATTTTTTAAAGTATTTAGCTATTTTCAACAAATTATTGTTTCTAACTTCCTCTTGTTTATTACTACACACTTACATATATACCCACTGTGTGAGCTTTTAAACTTTGTTGTGACTTTGTTCATGAATAGATAAATTACTATACATGAGGCAAAAGAAAATTGGATGATGAAGAAGCACCATTTTTTTGTTTTTTGTTTTTAATTATTTTTTCGTCAATTGATCACAAAAATTAAGTTTGACCATATTTTAATAAATTAAAAGGGGACAAAATGATCAAACTTAATTTTGGTGGTGGTTTGGGGGGGTGGGGGACGAGCGTACAAGTGGGTTACTTGAGAAGATAATTTTAGTTTTAGAATATTTTAAAGGGATAATTGCAGCAAAAGTTCCAAACATTTGAAAAATTAGCAGACTTTCTCAAACTTTTGATTTGTTGCAGCCGTCATTCTTAACATTTCCAACAATTGCATTTGAGGCCCTTTGGATGGTTTCCATCCATTTTTTCATCAATTAACCACAAAAATTAAGTTTGACCATATTTAATAAATTAAAAGGGGGCAAAATGATCAAACTTAATTTTGGTGGTCAATTGACGGAAAAATGGATGGAAATCATCCAAAAGGGCCTCATATGCCATGGTTTGAAATGTTATGGGAGATGACTGCAACAAATCAAATGTTTGAAAAGCAGTATACTAATATTTCAAAGATTTGAGACTTTTGCTGCAATTATCCATATTTTATATTGTTTTATTGCAACTCGTACTTTTAAAAAAATTGAAACTCTAGATGCGATTTCTAATACCATTTTTTTCTTTCTTATTTGTTTATTTAAAGAGGAGTGTAAACTAGTTATTTGACAATGCTTGGAGAAAATAGATGGTAAAGATATTTTGTGTAAAGAAAGGTATATTTGAGTGCTTAAACGTCATTGAAACAATGTAGACAATTTGGACAATGAAGGCAAACGACAGAGACTTTTGCACCAATTATTCATATTTTACGGAAGGGTTCAACTGAACAGGCGACGGAAAGGACCAACTCCACAAGAAATATTTGAAATGATGTCTAAGTTTAAAATGATAGGGACCATTTCCATAAATAAGTACAAATGATATGGATATTTTTTTGTTAATCGCCCTTAATTTTTAGCATGTAGTAGGTGGGTGAACGTGAAGTATAAAAAAATTAAAATTTAATTATATTAAAACTTATCTTCTTCAGCGCATTGATCTTTTTTTTTTTATTTGTTATATCTCAAAAAGTATGACCTCATTTATTTGTATTTACATCTCCAACCGGTTAAAAACATTGGAGCATTTTTCATCCCCAAACTTTCAAAATTATATTTGATCTTTCAGAAATTTATTACAATTATTTTTCAGCTAGAAATGTTCTTGATTCTTTAGCAATTCCCGAGGAATAAACAAACGTAAAATATATTACACACAAATATTGATGACAGAAAAAACTGGTCACTAAGTATTTGTCTCTATTCCGTCACCGTTTTAAGCGGTGGCTCCGTCGTGTAGTGGTGTCACACTTTCCCAACTTCCACCCTGCAATTTTTTGTCCATTATGCCAAGTTCCTATCCCCACCGGTGAAAAAAGTGAATCAAATAGATAATACTCAAAATTATGTAATCGACTCGTTTAATGTTTAAATCACTGGTAAAAAGCTTGTCTAATGAATTTATAAGTACATCGAATGATGTCTATTTACAACCCGGTTAAATAAAAATTATTTGAAACATTGCTTGTGAATGAATTTATAAATACATGGAATCCTATTTCTTTACGAGTCGATTTTAAAGTCACCGTATCCTTTAAATCTTTTTTAGTCATCATCCTACCGTAATGCTTCTTATAAATAAACGAAATGGCATATATAGTGGACTTAACTAGATAATACTGAACATTATTTAATTAAATAAGAATAAAATAAACCTAGCAATATCTACAAAAATGCAATTCAACTTATACAAGAATTTAAATAATTTATGAATCTTATTTAATTCAAAATCAATAACTTAAACATTAGTTTCTTAATTTCTCTTATTTTAGTATCATCTTAAACAATCAACTTTGTGTTAAAATCAGTAGTTCATTCACATGTTTAAGTGATATCAAATTTTACTGTTAACATACTCTAGTTTCTTGATTATCCGTTTGAATGGCCGGTTTAAACTTTTTGATCTCTAATAATTAAATACTTCATCGATAAATACTTTCATGGTTTGTTCATATTCGATACAGATTTTTTTAAAATTTATTTTTTAAACCAGTTAATAAAATAATTTTACATGCAAATTCATAATCTTAAATACTTTGAAATTACTAACTTACTTTTTAAAATAATATTATTCGCAAAAACTATTATTAAAAAAAATTAAAATGGAACGTGCCCTTAAACAAAGCCAGAATTTACTCGTGTATCCATCCCCACCACTCAATTTTTGCAACTCGATATTAATTTAAGGAAAAAGCAGTAACGGACGACGAAAGCGTTACAAAGAGATAACAATGCCGACATATTTCAACAAGTTTTGTCCACGCGGTTCAACATATTATGTCCACGTGTTTCGCACTTCTTACACGTTGCCCTTTTTCGTCAATTTCTTCATTGTCGGGAAATTTCACTACACCCCCCTTAACTTGAAAAAAAAAAAAAAAATCAAAAAATTGTTTCAATTTAATTACTCGACTTGTATATTTTTTAATTTGAATTTGTAATCTGGCTAACGGAATTTGTTATCGAACTTATAACTTTGGCAACACGATTTTTTGAGTGTTATATACAAATTTATTGTTTATCGCTTATAGCTAACTAGCTTGTGTCGGGCTAAGTCTAGAGAGCCTTTCAAATATGAAGATTGGGTCGGTACATAGACCCGGCAATATCGTGGACGGGGGAGTAAATCGTGCCATTTTTTTTTTTTTCATTTCTTGAAAATTTTATGTGATTTGAATTAAGTCATAGTTGAAATATGAGAGATTTTGTGTAAAATGTAGAAGAAGAATAAGTATTTATGGGTGAAAAAATGATTGTTTTTAAATCGAATTAGAATTTACAAAGAAAGAGGTGCTGTTGCTGTGACATAAAAAAGCTCAACAACTTTTTAATTGACATTTACATTTTATTATTTTTCACTAGCGGGCCCAACTGGGTTAGCTCTAATGGACCATCAGGCTATGTAACGATGACATTTTAATCGAAACCTTTAGTTTAGGTTCAGGTTCGAAAAATTACGTCAAATCGAATGATTTTATCTAAAAAACACTTGAAATTTAGTCCATAGTTTCAATTGTTGAAATATTTAGACGGAACCATCCGACACCCACTCTAATTAATCTGACGTGACTATCCATTTTGACTGACCAACCTGTGAATTAGCTTGAGCCATAATCCAATCTTTTAACAGGGTGGCCACTATGGGCCAAGGCGGCCAATCGAGTTTGACATCCTTAGGAGTCACCACTTGTGACAAATGACATTAATATAAAAATTAGAACCATACATGTACCCCAATTTGGGTTAAGATAAAAACTAATTTCGAATAGATTTTGATAAAAATTGATGAAATGTGTAACTGAAAAGTTATGGCTCACGTAAAACATTGGTTAAAATATTAATTATAACTTAAATTTAAATAAGATGGAACAACAAATCTTAACATAATATCAGAGTCCGTTAAACTCTAACGAGCAATTCGATCTCATTAAGACTCAAAAAAATTGAGTACGCAGATTTCAAGATTGGTCTGCTCAATCGAGCAACCATCTTGTGAGGGCATGTTAAGGGATCACATCGAATAAAACATTGGTTAAAATATTAATTATAACTTAAATTTAAATAAGATGGAATCACAAATCTTAACATAATATCAGAGTCCGTTAAACTCTAACGAGCAATTCGATCTCATTAATACTCAAAAAAATTGAGTACGCAGATTTCAAGATTGGTCTGCTCAATCGAGCAACCATCTTGTGAGGGCATGTTAAGGGATCACNCTAACGAGCAATTCGATCTCATTAATACTCAAAAAAATTGAGTACGCAGATTTCAAGATTGGTCTGCTCAATCGAGCAACCATCTTGTGAGGGCATGTTAAAGGATCACGTCGAATAAAGATGAAAACATAGACCAATTTATAAGAGTTTGGGCTACTCATCTTAATAAAGTTGACCTTTTAAGATAAAACCTCAAATTTTAACATGGTATTAACTGAATCAAGCAGAAACTTAATGCTGGAAGTACAAAATTGTATTAAAAATAAAGTTCAATGATTAAACTGAACCAAAATATAACGTTGGTGTTCAAAGTTAAATATATTAATATTTGGTGACTTCATGTGAAATTTTTCCCTAAAAAATATTATAAATTTCTCCACCGGGTAAATCTTTTTTCCTACTTCAAGAATCAAGTTCTGAAATTTTCAGCATCTGTGTTAGAAAAACCCAGAAATTATGACTCCTGCAATGGTGAATATTCCAGCAACCAAAAACGTGCCTGGCCGTGCCTATGTTGCTTTCTTGGCCGGGGATGGTGATTATGTGAAAGGTGTGGTGGCTTTGGCTAAGGGCTTGAGGAAGGTGAAGGCTGCGTACCCTCTTGTCGTGGCGGTTCTGCCCAACGTCCCGGCGGAGCACCGCTGCATGTTGGTGAATCAGGGTTGTATCATTCGTCAGATTGATGAAGTTCATCCTCCTGTTAGTGACAAGGGCAGTCCCTATATCAGATCATACTTTGCAGTCAATTACTGTAAGCTTCGTCTTTGGGAGGTGAGATTTTGCAACCCAATTCTATTACAGCATTTGCAGTACTGTATCTTCCAGACTAAGCGTTT
Organism: Fraxinus cuspidata; assembly: GCA_903798385.1. Taxonomy (NCBI): domain Eukaryota; kingdom Viridiplantae; phylum Streptophyta; class Magnoliopsida; order Lamiales; family Oleaceae; genus Fraxinus; species Fraxinus cuspidata. Next base: position 6,176 of record CAIGRP010036628.1, read on the forward strand.
GTATAAATATATATGTATGTATCTGTGTATATAATACTATCATGCTACTATATAGGATGCTCAGAAAATTCAAAAATGGCGGCCGCTGGTTCCGCACGCCATTTCTAGACTAATTTTAAAGAGGGTAAATAGTACGTAACGTCCTAACATTTCACTGTTGTTGTAGAAACGTTCTTATCTTTCATTTTTCGACATTTTCACCTTTATTTTCATCTTTTATTGTACAAAAGTTTTTTTTTTAATCCATTTTCTCAATTAAAAATTGTGAAACGACGAAAATATTCTCCTATTTAAATAAAAAAAAGGAAAAAGAAAAATATTAATTGCACTTTTTTGAAAAACGCAAATGAGTCTCAAATAAATTATTAAAATGGTAATTAGCACATAATGTTCATACCTTTCATTATTATTGCAAAAAAGTCACTACGCCTCTGTTTGGACCACATTAAAATTTTCATTTTCATTCTTCTATTTATTTTCAACCACACATTCTTCAATAAAATAATATTTTCTATCATATCAATAAATTTTCCTTCTTTTTCAACCACACATTCTCTATCAATCTACTATTTCAAAATATATTCTTCCAAAATAATGTGGCCCAAACACACCCTACCTTTTATTTATATTTTTAATATTTTCTCCCTTAATTATACATTTGATAGCGCAAATCATCATTTATATTCATTTTCATCGAATTTTTCAATAAAAAATAGTGAAATGATAAATATACTCTCCTATTTAAATAAAAAGTTAAAAAATCAATTATAATCAAAGTCCCAATTTTTTGAAAAAGTACAACCGAGTCTCCAATCAATTATTTTAAAAAGTTTAATTTTTTTAAAAAAAAAGTACAAACGAGTCCTAATTAAATCTATTTAAAAAATTTAAAAATTTTGAAAAAAAATTAAAAAGTGCAAATGAGTCCCAACAAAAATTATTAAAATGGTAATTAGCACATAATATCCATACCTTTCACTATTATTGTAAAAAAGTTTACTTCCTTTTTTTTTTTTTTTTGTAATTTCTCCTTTAATTATACATTTGATAGCGCAAATCATTTCTATTCATTTTCGTACCATTTCTCAATAAAAACAGTGAAATGATGAATACACACTCCTATTTAAATAAAAAGTTAAAGCATTAATTGTAATTATAGTCCAAAATTTTTAAAAAAGTGCAAACGAGTCTCCAATAAATTATTAAAAAATTTTAAAAATTTGAAAAAAAATTAAAAAAGTGCAAACGTTGCAAATAAATTATTAAAGAATTAGAAATAAAAAAAATATTTTTTTATTTAAATATGAGGGTATATTCACTATTTCACAGTTCTTTATCGAGAAAGTTGATGAAAATGGATGGAAATGATGGTTTGCATAGTCAAATGTGTAATTAAGAGTAAAAATGTCAAAAAAAATGAAAGGTATCAATGTTTTTCACAATAAATGTGAAAAATATGTACATTATTTTTTAATTACAATTTTAATAATTTATTTGAAACTTATTTGTGCTTTTCAAAAAAAAAAATTGAGACTATGATTGTAATTAATTTTATTCTTTTTCTTTTTATTTTATTTAAAAAAAGGGTATTTTCACAATTTTTAATTGAAATTGACCTTTTGAGTAATAAAATGTGGAAATAAGGGCGAAAATGTCAAAAAATGAAATGTACGAACGTTTTCCACATTAACAATAAAAAATGGGGATGTTATGTGATAATTATCCTTTAAAAAATAAAAAAATATTGTTTTAGAATTTTAATAATATATATTTGAAAACCTTGAGGAAGTTCTTATGAGACTTGTTAAAATATTTGAGAACCTAAATTAAGAACTGCACATTATTATGTGCTTTTAGTATGGTCTCATAACAAAATTCTGGGCTTCGACAACCGATTTACGTACTTTCAAACTTTAATTCTTATACTATTAACAAATAACAAGTGATTAGAGTTTAATTTAACTATTAATAAGTGAACTGTAGTTAAAAATTATGATTTATTTAATTTTGTAGAATCCTCTGTTTTTCAACTGTTTCCCGTTTTCCGTTTTTCCAGTTACTATAACAATGGTTAGAATCTTTGAAGATTTATAAGTAAAAAATAATACTATGTTGAACTTCAAAATTAATTTTGCTTGAATATGATGAAATTTCAAGACTTGACTACACCCTTCATGTCTAGAAAATTAAGGATGAGACCCAATATTTTTCTCCACAATTTGAGTTGATACATCGATTTTGATCTCAAGTGTAGTTTGTGGAGTACAAAAAAATTATATACCTGGATGCAGACATTCAAGTGTTTGATAACATAGACCACCTCTTTGACTTGCCGGACGGTGGCTTCTACGGCGTTGTGGATTGCTTGTGTGAGATGGATGGTCCGCCGTGCTCGCAGAAAGTCCAGTGGCCGGAGGAGCTGGGCCGTGAGCCACCGTTCTATTTCAATGGCGGCATGTTTATGTTCGAGCCTAGTATTTCTACATATCATGATCTTTTGAACACACTGAAAATCACCCCGCCATCCCCATTTGCAGAGCAGGTAACTGAATTTTTATAGACTTATATATGCAGCAGGTAATATTCATTTTGAAAATCGAAACTGCCTTAGTGTTCAAGGATCTTCGGTAAAGTTCAGGGCATTTTCAAGCCATTTAGCTGATTTCTCTCTTGTTGATGGCTAAACCTGCAGGACTTTCTTAACATGTTCTTTAGAGATATCTTAAGGCCATTACCGCCGGTTTACAACCTACTGGTGGCAATGCTGTGGCGCCACCCGGAGCTGGTCGAGCTGGAGAAGGTGAAAGCGGTACACTACTGTGTGGCAGGATCGAAGCCGTGGAAGTACTCTGGGAAAGAAGAGTACATGGACAGAGAAGATATCAAAATGCTAGTGAAAAAATGGTGGGACATTTACAACGACGAGACATTGGATTACAGGAGCGGCGGCACCATCACTGGCCGTGGTGTAGCTGATGGTAAAAATTGGGCTACGCCTATTCTGGGGCCGCTGCCGTTAGAGCCGCCGCTTCAATGGCGGCGCAGCTTGTTTACTGAACTTTTCGGTTTTAAGTGAATACAGTTTATGAATTCTCAGGCTTTATTATAATGGAACTGTATATAAAATAAATCTGTGGAAGTATAAGCTATAGACCTTTATTACTAGTTTGTGTATGAATTATCCGGCAGTGCAACTGGACAATGGAAATGTAAATTTAAAAATTTCCAATTAAAATATATGCCTGCATTTTCCGGATGTTTTTGTCTTGCAAGTTCTTGTTGGGTCAAAGTCTAACTTGACGGTGTGAAATTATCATTCAATTCTCTTTTTCTTTTAAGCTTTAGATTAACTATTCTACCCAAGTGTGAATCTAACTTAGCGTGGCACCGCCAACAAGTTCAGTCGAACAAGATAACGAGCTAAGGAAGGATCAAGCTTGAAAGGAATGGACATGCGTACATGCGATTTTATACCTTTTTGAATTGGGAAAAATCATTTGTACAAAGAAGGATGATAAAATTTGTTGACAAAAGCCCCCGCAGCAGGGGCCCCATCAATAGGAGCACCACCTGCCATTTTGTCAACAAATTTTGTAACCTTCTTTGTAAGGGTAGCATAGATCTTTTGAATTTGGAAAAGAATTCACTTTACCATATAAAATAGCATAGTAGGAGATACTAGGTTTATGTCGGCACTTTGTCTACATGCGTTTGTTGTTATGTAGGGGTGACGATGTGTCCAATTGGATTAGCTTTGTACACTTACTAGATCTACGGGCTCAGTTTAGTTTTACGCCCCTTACCTAATATTATATAAAATTTAAAGTATTACTTTGTAATTAATTTTATCCTAAAATTACTATAGAAAATATAGTAAAAAAAAGAAAAAAAAAATGGAAATCACCTCACTCATATTAGAAAATCAAAACACCGTTGACTTGGTTCCTCCCAAGTAATAATATCACTTATACTAAATAATCAATTATGAGCTGAATTTGTTCGACCAAACATGTCCTTTACTTTAACTTTACAGTCCAAATCACCTAATTCGCATTTATTCATATTCATTCTCATTATTCTCCATCTAGGATCCTCTCAAGAAATTGAAATCATTGGTACAAACCGATCATTTCACATATTCAACCGATCATTTCACATATTCACATCATATATTAATCCATCAAAATATTTTCTAGAATCAGTGTTTTGATCTTCAATACATGCATGATTAGGGTTTTTTCGTCGATATACAAATCTTAATTTGAGGTATAATATCACCATATTCAACTGAATTGAAGCATTTCCTTTCCAATAATCATTTTTTCAAGTTTCATTCACAATATGAGAACACTCGAAAGCAGTTCTACGTCCTTGTGTCGCGTAGCGTTAGACGTGACACGAATAAAAATTTGGATATCATCATCGCAAAACTCATCGATAAAAACAAAGAATTATGGACTTCATGGCATAAAGAAATTTTATATTAATTTCGAAATCTAAATGATAAGAATGAATTTTGTATGTATTGCTTTGCCCAATTCTTATTATTATTATTTTTTTTTTCTGAAAAGGATATTGAATGATCAACTTAATCCTACGGTTATTTAAAAAAATTTCAGTTACAAAAACTGTTTGGGTCTATATTTGATATATAATATTTCTTAAAATATTTACCATATCTTAAAGTATTACCTTGTCAAATAGTAAATCTTGAAATTTTATTGTGTAATGATGTAGATACGAAATTTTCCATTCTATGTACAAGTCGAGTTCAACTCGTGTGGACAAATTGGGCTTAGTTTGATGCTTTGGCTCGTGGGCCTAATAGGTTGAGTTGAGCCATCCACAAGCTCGTGATCTTATTTGTGTTTTTCTTAATAAGGGAATTAATACATGGGAAGATTACATAAGTAAGAGTTTTAGTTTTACAAATTTCAAATGTAAGAGATTATGTTTAAAATTTCAAATTTCAGGTTTTTTTAAATTTTATTTTTAAATTAATTAATTAAACATATATTTTAGTAATTAAATATATTAATTTCACAATTCCATATAATTTGGTCACAAATTCCATATAATTGGTCATAAATCACAATTTCATATGTCACAAATTATTTTACGATCACAATTATAAAATTTTATAGGTCACAATTTGTCCATCGATCACAAAGTATCAAATTAATAAGTCACGTGTTATTTAATGGTCACAAAATATCCAATTTATTGGTCCCAATATCAATTTATCAATCACAAATCACAAATATTAAAGTCACAATTCAAATTTTTAGGTCAAATATTATTTATTGGTCACAAAATATCCAATTTATTGGTCAAATCTCAAATAATTAGTCACAAACACCCCCACCCTATGTGCATCCCACGTACAACCAACGCGCCATCACTGTGACCACAACCCTCACCTCCACCGCTAGCAACTCCACCTATACCATCAACAAAAATCAACTCAAAACTCCCAACACCACCAAAATATAAAACCACCTCCACCACTCCAACAACAAAAATCAAAACAAACGCCTCACCACCACAACCAGATCCACCAACACCTGTAACACTACCGTCACAACCTGTAACACCACCATCGTGACCCATCACCGCACCAACATCACAACAGCACCAATAACTAGCAAAATGTCTCCCCACCGCCAAGGTCCTTGGAGACCCTACCACCACCATCCTCAGACCCCCCGCCGCAACTGCTAGCACCTCCACTTACATAACCAACAAAAACCCCCCAACAACACTAAAACCACCCCAAAGCACCACTACCACCAACCAAGCACCACCAAGTCACAACCACAGCCGCCGTCACCACCATTTCCATCTCAGCCACCACCAAAACTACTATCTCTTCTATCTTCATCTCCATTACACCGCAACCACCAACCCCACTAAAAAGTTCCCAAATCGCCCCTGCCACCACG
>CAIGRP010036632.1:0-17890 GCA_903798385.1 Fraxinus cuspidata
CAACACTTTTAAAATGTTTAACTTTGTGTTTCGCCTAGTTTTATATATTGTACATATCGACTATAATTTAGAAACGTTGGAAAGATTACGTTTGAATTTTATTTATTACTGGATTAAATATCATATTCTATTCTCCTACTTAAAAATGGTATAACTTGAGCTACAATGCATGTTTTAGAACGAAATAAGTGTGGTTTGAAAGGACTACGAGTCTTTTAATAGATTTCTTTGGAATTACCCTAAAATATTATCTAGAGAAAAAGTTATGTCCATTTTGGTAGACTATGTCTAGTCAGTTCCGAATTTTCTGTCCAACATAGTCGAACAATATTTTTATGTTTCAAATATTATCATTGGGACTCCAATTTTTTATATGATGTACGTATATGAATTCCATAGTCTTTGTTAAAATTTCATAATTTTTAGTTGACGTTTGCTAGGCCAAACATATTTTTCTTTCTGCTGTGATGTGCAACCTATAGTTGCTGAATTTTTTCGAGATGTTTTCCAAAATCAAATTTCACCATAATCATGTAAATCTATGTAGACACATATCTCTCATTATTATTCTTTTATATTTTAAAATCCAAAATTTTTATTAGTTACAATTATTTTTTTGGTTAACACATTAGAGAGCCGTAACGCTTCGAATTTCAAGCATTTTTTTTGGGGGGGGGGGGGGTTATAGAGAACTTACAACTTTATCGATACTAATTCCGACCTTTTCAATATTCTCATTGCTTAACAAGTAAATCTCCAACATCCAGATTAATCTTTTTCGCTACCATAGCTCAACGTGAAATTCACAATATAAGTCGAGGAGTAAGGGGCTAATACCGTACCAAGGTCTTAAAACCTCAGTAATCGAATGCATCATTTTAAGATAAAGCAATTAAGAAAATTGATGCAATTGACATTACAAATAGCATGAAATGCATGAATCATATTGGCCAAATGTGATGTGAAGTCGAGGGTATTACATTTACACTCCAACCATCACTCTAAAAAATTTGTTATCTTACTCGCTGACGTGTCAATTTAAGGTCGCTAAAAAAATTACTATTCAACCAAACTATTATTTTATTACTCATCCAATTTACATTTGGTCATGGTTTACTAATTGAACTTCAAAATGCGTCTCAGTATCTGCCATATTTCATTCCCTTCGTTGATAATGGTTGCACAAAAATTTCACATGCTAAGTTACAAATATTAAAAAAACTACAACTTAACCAAGCTATCAATTCACCAAAATTACCATATGTGAAACGTGACTTCCGCAACCCCATAAGCTTCTTTAAAACTCATTAAAGCATCCCCTGGTTCTTTTAGAAATATCATTTTTCCAATTCGAATGTTTACTGTGCAAAAAATAAGTTTCAATCTAAGGATGAAAATTTAAAGCATAACTTCTTCGAATGGAAATTGATTTGTGAAATTACTTTATCTGTATTTCATCCTTTTGACTTCTAATTTTTTCCAATTTATCATATGTGATCTTCAATCAGCATTTTGTATTCAAATCAACTATTTGATATTTGCACTTTGGTCTTCAAACTTTAGATTTCTTGCAATTTTTCCTTTTTCTCATTCATTGTCTTCAGTTCCACCAATTTTATCGATCTTTACCTAACAAACAAGATAGACATACAATTAAGCCATAATTTATTAAAATATCCAACAAATACTCTAATTTAAAGCCCTAAATAACTGTACACAATGCACTTATCACTAGATTTTAAGAGCTGAATTGAGGACACTTTATTGGAGTTTAAAGAAGTTTATGGGGTGTTAAAGTCGCATTTCACATATAATGATTTTTGTGAGTTGATGGTTTTGTTGGGTTGTGATATCTTTACGACTGTTACTCATCTATGGAATATTCACACAATAAATTAGCAACGAAGTGAACAAAATACGACGAATGATTGATGGAGTGCAAGATCTCAAAGATGAGTGACCATTGGGAAGCATTTTGAAGTTCGATGAGTAAACTGTGATGCTAGTGTAAGTTGGATGAGTAATGAATTAATGGTTTGTCTAAGTTATAATTTTTTAACGACCGTAATTTGCCATGTCAAATTTTCGTTAGTCACTGATAAATGTATTTTTACACACTTATTTAATATCTAAATAAGCTTAAATGTTAAGTAAACGAGCTACTTTCTACTCATAATTATTGCTTTTGTACATCATAAACCCTAATGAAAAGAGAATAAGGTAAAAATGAGAGGAATGGATCAAAATGTACAAAAACATGAAGATAGGGACCAAAGTGCACAAGTTCTAGTTGGAGGACCTTGGGTTACAAATTTTGGAGGGCAAAATTGATTTAAAGATCAAAATTTGAGGATCGGATTGTACATGATCAAAGTTGAGGGACCTAACGTGCAATTATATGGAGGACTAAGATGGAAAAAAGAAAGGGAGAAAGAAAGCCCGCACGTGCGCCAAGAATTCCCATGCGCGTGCGCCGCCTTCCGACTAGGCGATTTTGCAAGCTTGTTCGTGTTTTCGGGACATTTTTTGCCATGTAAATACCATTTTTTTGGTCAATTTAAGGCCAAGAATCATATCAAAATACTTCATGGGAAGAATAGGCAAGAAGAATTTGGGAGTTTGAAATGAATATTCAAAAGTTCAATCCATCATATCTTCTATAATATATTCAAGGGTCGGTTTTCTTCCATTATCTTGATTTTTTCTATTATCTCCTTCATTTTGTAGTGGGTTCTCTCTTTATTTCCTTTTTGTGCTTCTATTTTACAATTGGCTAAGTGTTTAATGTTCGGATTTATGGTGTAACTTGACGTAAGTTTCATTAATGTCAAATTCATCATTTAATGCATTAATTATTATGGTTATTGTGCATTTATTATTGTGCTTAAATTTTCATCATGTATGTGGCCAATAGATAATTGAGTTAGGTGGTTTGTGCAATAATTGAGAGATTGTTGTGCACTCTTGACCAAAATAATTAATGTCCTAAGTTGTTTTAGGAGTTGGAGATATACTACAAACTCTAGGTGAGCCATTGAGTATTTTCATTATGATTTAATGCGGTTAGTTGGATTTTTATCAACATAGAGATGTAGTGGGTAAAACCAATCAATTAGTGTTAAATTCGCTTGAAGGAGGTAATTAACTAAACATGGAAAATCGGGTCTAACGTTTTAACTTACGAATTTTCATTTTCGGTTTATTGCAATATTAAAGAAATAACAATTAAGTGACATCGTAAATCCTAACTCATTTATAATTTGAATTTTCTTCTCTTTCATAATTGTTATTTTAATTGATCTTCAAATTCATTTTCTTTTTTTGTCTCACATATAAAATCAAATTGTGTGTTTTCATTTGTTAAAATTGAGTCAACAATTGTTTAATTAAAAAAATACTCCTCGAGAGATCGATATTCGGACTCACAAGTCCACTTTGTTACTTGAACGCACCCTTGCACTTGCGATATATAATTTTAGCGAACAAGTTTTTGGTGCTGTTGCCAGGGAGTATTTTATTTTAATTACCATCTTAGTTGATTCTAATTTTCACAATTTTTAATTTTTATTCTTTTGTATAGCTTTTATATCTTTATTGTGAAATTGATTTCTTAATTTTTATTTCCTTAGGTCTTCGATAGTGCATGCTTCATTCGAAAATTTTTGATCTTTTCGAACTTGATCCGACTATTGAAAGGACTTTCTGAAGAAGGCGACGGGAACAAAAAGAATTAAGAAGGCAATGATTAATTGAGATGGCCCAACAAGGAGAAAATATGGAACCCATGCTCAACCATAAATTATTCTACGAGGTGGCATTCCATCGAGTTTTGGTAACCAAGTGGGTAGGGCTCAAGAGCCCGTTGTAAATGAGGAAGATATGCTATTGGGGGACTTCATGAACCCACCTGTGGTAGAGAATAAATCAAGTTTTATCTACCCTTCATATGGGCATCCAAACTTTCAACTTCGAACGGATGTCATCGGTTTGTTATGCAATATCATTCCATTTTATGGGAGGAACAATGAGAGCCCACGCTCTCATGTTGCATGATTTGTGGAGAATTTGGCAATTTTAAATATGAAGGCGTGAGTGTGGAGGCTATCCAGATGAGATTATTTGTTCATACATTGAAGGATAAGGCAAGGGAGTGGCTCGAAACTTTACCATCCAAGAGCATAAATAGTTGGGCAAAATTTGTTCAAAAATTTACAACTAATTTTTTTCCGCCCGTGCAAGTAGCCAACTCATGACATAACCACCTTTCAACATCCGAATTGGAGAGCTTTCATGAGGCTTGGGAAAGGTTTGAAGATATACTTTGGAAATATCCAAATCATGGAATCACAATGGGGTAACAAGTAAATTATTTTTATGCCGGTTTAACTCCTTCTTGCCGTTCAAATGTAGATTCATCTTCTAATGGCTCAATTAAGAAGAAGAGTTTTCAGGAAGCATATGATCTATTCGAGGTCAAGAGTGAGCAAAGTGCTATGCAGCCGGATAGGGGTTCACAAAGAGGAGGTGGTGGAGTTTGAGATGGTGAAGCATTTTCAATGGTTCTAGCAAAGATTTACTCCCTAGCAAAGAAGGTAGAAGGACTTTCTACATCTACCTCTGGCTCTCATTCCGCCCATATGATACAATCTTCGCCTATTTGTGATATTGTAGAGCAAATCACCCAAGTCCGAGTTGTCCATTGATAGGTAGTAGTTTGGCATCCATCGAGCAAGTGGCATATGATCAAAACTTCCAATGCCAAGGGTATAATCCTTACTCTCAAACTTATAACCCCGGTTGGCGAAATCATCCAAACTTCTCTTATGAAAACAATCAAAATGTGCTAAACCAGAAGCCATAAAAGAAGAAAGAAAGATGGGAATGGGCCATTGCTAAGTTGGCAAACCATCAATTACAATATTAAGAGTGCAATGATGCCTCTATAAAAAATTTGGAGCTTCAAGTGGGCCAAATAGCCAATCTTCTCTCCAAAAGACAACAAAGAGCATTGCCTAGCAATACCAAAACAATCCAAGAGAGAATGTGCAAGCTATTACCACTAGAAGTGGGGTGCAATTACTCGAAATTACAGTAACACGAGCAAAAGTTCAATCCGACAAAACACCCATGGAGGAAGATGTACTTATTCAAGAGCCTAGTATTAGTGTTGAAGTAGCCAAGGAAAGTAAGCCAGTGCCATCAACATCAAAGGTTCCAACACCGGTTAAGGCATATGTACCCCCTATCCCTTTCCACAGAGACTTCAAAAGCATAAGCTCGATACTCAGTTCGACAAATTTTTGGAAATGTTCAAGAAGCTACACATCAATATCCCATTTGCCGATGTCTTAGCTCATATGCCAAGTTATGCCAAGTTCATGAAGGACATTCTTTCCAACAAAAAAAACTTGAAGAGCATGAGACAGTGATGCTAATGAAGAGTGTAGTGCTATTTTACAAAACAAATTGCCTCCAAAAATCAAAGATCCAGTGAGTTTTACTATTCCATGAACTATTGGTAATTTAAACTTTAGTAAAGCTTTATGTGATCTTGGTGCTAGCATTAATTTGATGCCTTTGTCAATTTTCAGGAAATTGGGCTTGGGAGAGGCCAAGGCAACTACCGTGTCCTTGCAATTGGTCGATAGATCTATCAAGTATCCAAGATGTGTCATTGAGGATGTCCAGTCAAAGTTGACAAGTTCATCTTCCCAGCAAATTTTATAATTCTTGATATGGAGGAGGATCATGACATCCCTATTATCTTGGGACATCCATTTCTTGCTACCAGTCGAGCTTTGATTGATGTGAAAGAAGGGCAACTCATCTTAAGGGTTCTAGATGAACAAGTTACATTCAATATCTTGAAGGCCATCAAGTACCCATAGAAATTGGATTCATGCCTTCGAGTGGATGTTGTTGATCATGTGGTGATCGATTCTCTTTATGGGCTTTTAAGTATCCTCTTGAAACATGTCTTGCATGTTCTTCAACTATCAAGGATGGCCTAAAGTTGAGCACGTGATACATTATTTGGAGGCTACATCGTCTTGCTTGTACAAGAGAGCACCATACTTTGAGGATTTGAAAAAGAACTCTTCACCACCACTACCATCTCTTCAACGAGCACCTACACTTGAATTTTACCTCTTCTATCTCATTTGAGGTATGCCTATTTGGGAGATGGATCTACACTTCTAGTTATCCAATTCCTTGAGTGAGTTGGAGGAAGAGAAGTTCTTCGAGTGTTGAGGGAACACAAAGAGGCCATCGATTGGACTATTGCAGATATTTGAGGAATTAACCCTTCATTGTGTATGCACTAAACCATCGGTGGAACATCAAAGGAGGTTGAATCCGAACATGAAAGAAGTGGTGAAGGCTGAGGTGGTAAAATGGCTTGATGCGGGCATTATTTATTCGATTTTAGATAGCGCATGGGTGAGCCCTGTTCAAGTGGTATAAAAAAAAGAAGGTGTAATGGTAGTTGAAAATGACGACAACGAACTTGTACTTGCAAGACCCGTGACCGATTGGAGAGTATGCATTGATTACCGTAAGCTCAATAATCCAACTAGAAAGGACCACTTCCATCTTCCTTTCATTGGTCAAATGCTTGAACGATTGGCAGGGTATTCTCACTATTACTTTTTGGATATAATCAAATTCCAATAGGCCAGCAAGATCAAGAGAAAACTACTTTCACTTGCCCATATGGTACATTTGCATATGGAATGATGCATTTTGGTCTTTGCAATGCACCCGCCACTTTTCAAAGGTACATGATGGCTATCTTTTTCGACATGGTGGAGAAATGTATTTAGGTTTTTATGGATGATTTCTTGGTGTTTGGGGTCTTGTTTGATGAATGCTTGATGAATTTGGAGATGGTATTAAAAAGATGTGAGGAGACCAATTTAGTACTTAATTGGGAAAAATACCACTTCATGGTAAGAAGGCATGGCTCTTGGCCACCGAATTTCACACAAAGGGATAGAGGTTGACAAGGTAAAAATCCAAATCATTGAGAAATTACCTCCACCAACTTCGGTAAAGGGGATAATGAGTTTTTTCGGGACATGCTAGATCTTATAGGATGCACACACTCTTGTCTCTATATGTGATAGATGTCAATGCAGTGGTAATATCTCCAATCGAAATGAAATGCCATTGAACTCTATATTGGAGGTAGAAATTTTTGACATGTGGGGTATTGATTTCATGTGGCATTTTCCTTCATCATTCTCAAATCAATACATTTTGGTGACATTCGATTATGTGTCCACTAATGATGCTCGAGCGGTAGTAAACTTTTTAAAGAAAAATATTTTCTCTCGCTATAGCATCCTCTGAGCTATCATTAATGATGGAGGCAAACATTTTTGCAATCGCCTCTTCGACTCATTATTGACAAAATATGGAGTGAAGCATCGTGTGGCCATCCCCTATCATCTCCAAACTAGTGGCCAAGTTGAGATTCGAATAGGGAGTTGAAGAGGATTCTCAAGTTAACGGTGAGTGCATCGAGAAAAGATTGGTCCAAAAAATTGAATGATGCATTATGGGCTTACCGCACTACCTTCAAAACCTCTATTGGTATGTCTCCTTATCGTCTTTTATTTGGGAAAGATTGTGACCTCCGGGTTGAACTCGAGCATCGAGCTTATAATTGGCCGGTGAGAAAAGATTACTTTAATTGAATGAACTTGATGAATTCCGCCTTGATTCTTATGATAATGTCCGTATTTACAAAGAAATGGCATGACAAACACATTGTGAAGCGGGAGTTCTTTGTTGGGCAACAAGTTATTCTCTACAATTCTAGACTCCGATTGTTTCCCGGAAAGCTCTCTTCAAGATGGTCGGGTCCTTTCACCATTGCAAAAATCTCTCCACATGGAGCGATTGAACTTTATCATGAAGAAAATGAGAACTTCAAGGTCAACATGCAACGTTTGAAACTATACTTTGGATGCGATTTTTCGAAAGAGAAATCATTTATTCTCATTGACAACTCGGAGTGATCGTGTCTCAAAAGTCGAACTAGAGACTTTAAAACAAGCGCTTGTTGGGAGGCAACCCAATCTTCTTACCCTTTTACTATTTTGATATATACTCATGATTAATACTTTTGTTATCACATTTCATTTTTTTGTAGGTCAAATTTTTGAAGTTCGAGCCACCCGTGGGTCTCAACAAGTGTGGAGGTGAACAAGGTCATGAGCTAAAAATCATCACAACCTTCAACAAACATTCAATAGGGAAAATTCAATAGGGAAGTTTTGTCAACCCTATTTCTTTGTTTTATATCATTCTTTTACACATTGAGGACAATGTGTGATTTAAGTTTGAGGGTGATTGTGCTTAAATTGGTGATATTGTGTTGAAATGTTAGATAGCCTTGCCGACTTATGATGTTTTTATGTTTAAAATTGTTGTTGATTCATGAGCTATGATCAAATATGCTATTTGTGCCTAAATTAAAGTTACTTTGAGCACAATAGTTATAATTAATTGTTATCTAGATGTGGAAATTTTGGATTGATGGATATATATTTTGAATTGGTAGGAACTAGGTTGTGAGTTGTGCATTAATTTCCATCAATCTTACCTTTTCTTCTCTTTCACTTAACCATATTGTGAAATAAGTTTGAGGGTGGTCGAGTTGGTGAAAGATATTATCTAGAAGTGTGTTGATTCAAAGTATTGTGTAGAGTGTCTTTTGCCAAGTATAAATTAGGTAATGACCATATGCTAGGGACCTAAGCTACACTTCGTAGCTTTTTTTACTCGAGTTATCAAGTCCTTTTGGGTATCTCGAAACCCAGTACCTTTTGGTCTAAACAATCGGGGAGCTATCGACATAAACCTCGCTACAAGGGTCAAAAAGAAAGTTTAAGGGTGTGAGGTCAATTAAGAGCTTTAATTGAAAAAAATTGATTTGGTGCAATTGTTTTCAATATTTGGGTTTAGGTAACTAGTGGATTTGAATTACTTAGTTTAAGTTTAAATGCTGAAGCACTCATCTAGTGGAGAATCATCACATTAATAGATTTTTGACATTGTCGGTTAGATTTACACTTGGGAAAAAAAAGTAAATATATTTAAGGAGTGTGAATCTCACGAGTGGGAAAGGAAATACTTGACCACTAAGGGTCGTGTGTTACCAATTTGAAAATTTGTCTGTCTTTATAATCTTTTTCAAATCTAGGTGATGATTGAAAGTGAGTATGCACATAGACACCGATTGAACAATGGATAAGCTCAACTTCGTTCCTTTGCTATTACTTGGAACATATTTGTGAAATGATTATACAATTTTACACTAATTGATTTTTGGCAAGCTATCTAATATGTTTATCTTTATCATGTGTTGCTTGATTGTGTTGTAAATAATATTGCTCGAGACGAGCAAGAACTTAAGTTTAAGGGTATTTAATAAGTGTATTTTTGCACACTTATTTAATATCTAAATAAGCTTAAATATTAAGCAAATGAGCGAATTTCTACTCACAATTATATAATTATTGTTTTTGTAGGTCATAAACCTAAATGAAAAGAGAATAAGGTAAAAATGAGAGAAAAATGGATCAAAAGTGTACAAAAAGATGAAGATAAGGACCAAAGTGCACAAGTTAGAAAGTGGGAGGACCTTGGGTTGTAATTTCTAGATGGCAAAATTGATATAAAGATCAAAAATTAAGGACCAAATTGTACATGATCAAAATTAAGGGACCTATCGTGCAATTATATGGAGGACTAAGATGGATAAAAGAAAGGAAGAAAGCCCACACTCGCGTGCAGGTTTAATGTGGTGCGCTCGCATGGGAAAGATGCTTTAATATATCTAGACCAAAATGGTCTCACGGCGTACGTGCCAAGAATGCATGTGCGCGAGTTTCGCCTTCCAACTGGGGAATTTTTCTTGTTTCGTGTAAATTTTGGGACTTCTTTTGCAATTTCTTTCAAGACAATTTTTAGCCATTTAAATTCCATTTTTTTGGTTACTTTTAGGGCAAGAATCATATGAGACACTTCAAAGGGAGAAGAGGCAAGAAGAAGGAGAGATTATCTAGCAAATTTTGGGAGTTTGAAAGGGATATTCAAAAGTTCAATCCATCATATCTCCTAGAATATATTCAAGGGATGGTTTTCTTCCATTATCTTGAATTTTTCTATTAGCTTCTTCATTTTGTAATGGGTTCTCTCTTTATTTCCTTTTTGTACTTTTATTTTACAGTAGGCTAAGTGTTTAATGTTGGGATTTATGGTGTCATGGTTATTGTGCATTTATTATTGTGCTTAAATTTTCATCATGTATGTGGCCAATAGATGATTGTGTTAGTATGATTTGTGCAATTATTGAGAGATTGTTGTGCATTCTTGACCAAAATAATTAATGTCCTAGGTTGTGTTAGGAGATAGAGATATACTCCAAACTTTAGGTGATCTATTGAGTATGTTCATTACGATTTAATGCAGTTGGTTCAATTTTTATCAATATAGAGATATAGTGTGTAAAACCAATTAATTAGGGTTAAATTCGCTCGAATGAGATAATTAACTAAACTTAGAAAATCAGGTCTAAAATTTTAACTTGGTAATTTTCATTTTCGGTTTATTGCAATATTAAAGAAATGACGGTTAAGTGATATTGTAAATTCTAACTCATTTATAATTCGAATTTCTTTCTCTTTCATAATTGTTATTTTAATTGATCTTTAAATTCATTTTCTTTTTCGTCTCACGTATAAAATCAAATTGTGTGTTTTCAGTTGTTTAAATTGAGTCAACAATTATTTAATTAAAAAGAAAATACTCCCTGAAGGATCGATATTTGGACTCACAAGTCTACTATTACTTGAACGCACCCGTGTACTTGCAGTATATAATTTTAACGAACAGTCACGTTAGTGAATAAGATAATAAATTTTCAAGAGTGATGGATGGAATGCAAATAAACAAAATTCAGTGAGCACGGTGAAACACTTTGAAGTTTAGTGAGTAAACTGTGATCATAATATAAATTGGGTAATTATTGAAACAATTAACTCCCGAAGGTATCTACAGCAGTCTTAGAATCATCAACTGCCGAAGCCTAACAATGTTATGTGATAACTGCAAAGTTATAGAATTGTATGCAATTTCATTTATGCGTGTTTTGTTTTTATTGCATCAAAAAATGAAGTTGGATCATCAACAGCCACACTGTTGAACCAATTTTCTGCTTCCATAATGCATTATCAACATTACCATCGAATCCATATACAAGGAGAGATTATCTTGGAAGGGATTCAAGACGAGTCAAGTTTTGGCAGAAAATGTGTAATAAAAAACAGCTACTTAATTTTTATTTAAACACGTGCAAAGATACTGGGAAGAGAATTTTAATCACTCAATAACCCTCTAAAAGACCACAAAATTTTAATTAGGTTACTATTTTTACAAATTCTTCAAAAGCAAACTAGTCTTGGATAATAAATTAATATCACAAGTGATTTAGCCGCCAATACTGAAATCCAAGAGAAAATCATCTCGCTAGAACATATTTTAGCCATTGATTAAACCACAATCCTAGGCTCTCCTGTTCATGCGACGTGGTCATCAATGCCACTTCCAAAGAATCTTTGGAGTAGAACACTTTTTGTGGCTAGCTGACCTTACGCAAACCTAACTTTTAAATGTTGGGGACTTTTAAATGTTGGGGGATATTACATCGATAATGTAATTATATTATTTAAACGTATATTTTACGTGTGCAAAATTGAACATAATTTCGACTTACCAAAATGGGATTTGAGAAGACGAAATGATATTACCGAAACCAATTACGTGACAATAGATTTTATCATTTCCATCTTTCAACGAAAAAACATTTCGCCACTATTTGAGCCACACAAATTTTCATTCTCATTCTTCTACTCATTTTCAACCACATATTCTTCAATAAAATAATATTTTTCATCACATCAATAACTTTTCATTATTTTTCAATCACACATTCTCCATCAATCTGCTATTCCAAAATACATTTTTCCAAAATAATGTGGCTCAAACACACCCTAATTCTCTTTCTACATTTTTTTTGAAATTTTTCCAACAATTGTGTTACATTTGAGAATTAGTGTACATTTGATGAAGATTGACTTTTCATTATTTTTCAATCACACATTCTCCATCAATCGGCTATTCCAAAATACATTTTTCCAAAATAATGTGACTCAAACACACCCTTCCTATAATAAAAAAAATAAATTTTTTTTTTGTTTTTATCTAAAACTAATTCTCATGTTCAAAGAAATCAGAAAAAAAATAATAATAATAATAAAAAGGAAATGAAAGTGATTGGATTGATGGAGGCAAGTGTTTGACACTTTTTCCTTAAAATGAATTTGCCCCACATCGATGTTAATGGTTTTCCGACAATTATCTTCCAAAATACAAGGTCCACACCTATCCATATGAACACTTTAAATAGTTTAAACCAACGAACTCAAACAGAGTTGTTTCCTTTCTACCATAACTGTGACTTTGATGCAAAAATGAATCATTTCTACTAAGTATTTTAAGCGAATCAAAGTGTAAAAATGGAATGAAATGAATAATGAACATCCTAGGAATCCTTTATATAGCAGGTGAAGAGGTGTGGTAGAGAAACAC
Source organism: Fraxinus cuspidata (assembly GCA_903798385.1). NCBI lineage: Eukaryota > Viridiplantae > Streptophyta > Magnoliopsida > Lamiales > Oleaceae > Fraxinus > Fraxinus cuspidata. Next base: position 12,661 of record CAIGRP010036632.1, read on the forward strand.
GCTCCAAAACTCAGCAATCTTAGTCAAGGGCCGCAGCCTTTTATTGTCGCTTGAGTGCCAAAAGTAGAGATTTTGTCGCTTGTCTGGTGTTGGCTTGTCACTCGAATGACAGTCTCACATGCTGAATTTCGATTTTTTTCTAACTTTAGACCATAATTTTTCATTCATCCGAAATTGATTTTAAAATTTCAAATATACTACGACGACCTACTGACGAGTAAAATAAATTAGTTTATTTACTTTCGTAATTTGACTATCGAATCAAGTTTGAATATTTAGCCGAAATTGACACAAAATCACTTTTCAAAATTTGTACTTAACCAAAATTTCAATTCTTAAAACCAAATTCCAACACCAACTTCAATTCTTATGGGTGAAGAGACAATTAGGATAGAAAATTCTATTTAAGATTAACTTGTTACAAAAATGATAAGTCCAAGGTTGATAAAAAAATTGATTTATTCAACAACATTCAATTGAAAAATTTCCTTTCTTCTTAAACTATTTTCGCAATATGTCATTTTTTTTGTTTGCCAGGAGTTGATTATGTACTAATTATCAATATGTTGTGATTAACATGATTAAGAAATAATAATATAAGAGCGTCAAGAAGGTTGAAACCCTCAATTTACAAGTGACTATCTTTTGATTTATAACTCAAAACCCAGCAAATAGCCACAAAACATTAATTCACCATTGTTTCACAAGCGTCCTATTCCTCAAAAAATTATTTTTACAATATTCTAATTTTACGGCATTCTTGTTTTGGGGTGGGGTATTCTAATATATCATTTTATGTACCATTTATTTAAGGTACTAGAGAATGTGGGTGGAGAAATAAATTTATACAACTTGGAATTCTTTGGTATTCTTCAATATTAATGAATTATTATTTTTATCAAATCAATTATTTTATTCCTGATTTTTATACTTGTGAGCGATGATTGATCCATTTATTCTCATAATTGTATCAACAAATTTTCATCTCGTGTAGAAAGAATTCAATATTTAACATAATATTTTACTCTTTCATAATGCCATTAGATATTAATTCCTTGGACCGGGTCTCCGGATAAACCCACGCTAATTAAAGCTAAATTGGGAGGCTTGACCGCTGCCCTAACCGGCCTATCCGGTCGTCATTCCACTCTCTTTCATATATTACACAAAATCCGATCCCCAATTAACTCGGTTTCATCATTCTCCAAATTCTCGAATCGAAAGGAGAAAATAATCTAATTCGAATCAAACCAAAGTAAGTTCTTCACCCGATTTATAAAGCCCATGTTTTGAATTCGCACGATGTAAAATTTTGATATATGCGCTATTTTCCTTTTCTGGTTTCATCTGTAAGTTTTAGTACGTGTGTAGGTATATGCGTGTGTTTTCGGGGAAGAATTTGCTCATTTAGTGGAAATTTAGGAAGTAATTTTCGTTTTTTTTTATATGTTTAAGGTAGAATAGATGTGAAAATGTCTTCTCTAGTTATGGAGCCAGTGCCTGTGACTTCACAAAAGCACGACCCGGCTTGGAAGCATTGCCAAATGTACAAGAATGGGGACAGAGTTCAGCTCAAGTGTATATACTGTGGGAAAGTTTTTAAGGGTGGTGGGATTCATAGGATTAAAGAGCACCTTGCATGTCAAAAAGGGAATGCAGCTACTTGTTTGAGAGTTCCGCAAGATGTTAGGCATCAAATGCTAGAAAGTTTGAATGGAATTGCTGTGAAGAAGAGGAAAAAACAGAAACTTTCAGAAGAGATGTCGGGTAATTTTGATAATCCTGAAACTAGTGGGGTTGATGTGTTGAACCATAATTCTGGTTTGAATACTGAGGTCGATTTGCTTCCTGTACCCGAGATGCATGAACAGAATGCAGATGTGCTTGTAAATAGAGAAGATGGTGTGATCAACAAAGTAGGTGGTAGAAAGAAGAAAGGAAGAGTTAGAAAAGCCCCTCCTGCTGTCAATCATAATGCAATTGTTTTGAGTAATATGCAGAATATGAACTTAAAGACGGTGAATAGTCCAGTACATATGGCAATAGGGAGGTTTTTCTTTGATGTTGGAATACCTTTTGATGCTGTGAACTCTGCTTATTTTCAGCCGATGGTTGATGCAATTGCATCGCAAGGACCAGGTGTTGCTGGCCCCTCTTACCATGATATTCGGAACTGGATTTTGAAGAATTCAGTTCAAGAAGTGAGGAATGATGTTGATCACTGCATTGAAGCTTGGGGAAGGAGTGGTTGCTCTGTTTTAGTAGACGAATGGAATTCTGAAAGGGGTAAGACATTTGTGAACTTTTTGGTGTATTGTCCAGAAGGAACAATTTTCTTGAGGTCTGTGGATATATCTCACATCATAGATTCTACAGATGCCCTTTATGAATTGCTCAAGGAGACAGTGGAAGAAGTTGGCGTGAGAAATGTGATGCAAGTGGTAACTAGCAGTGAAGAGCGTTATGTTATAGCTGGGAAAAGACTGACTGATACTTACCCTTCTGTATTTTGGACTCCTTGTGCTGGTCATTGCATAGATTTGATGCTTGAAGATATAAAAGAACTGGATAGGGTAAAAATGAAGCTAGAACAAGCAAAATCGATCTCTAGATACATCTACACTAATAGCGTTGTTTTGAACATGATGAGACGATATACATTTGGAGTTGATTTGGTTGATATAGGAATCACACGGTCGGCTACAGATTTTATGACACTGAAACGAATGGTTGATATCAGACACAATCTTCAATCCATGGTTACTTCTGAGGAATGGATGGGGAGCCCTTTCTCAAAGAAACCAGAGGGGTTAACTGTACTAGACTATATCAGTGATCAGTCATTCTGGGCCACCTGTGTGTCAATTGTGCGGTTAACTGATCCACTCTTGCGACTTCTGAAAATAGTTGGTAGTGAGAGGGGGCCTGCTATGGGGTTCATTTATGCAGGACTATATCGAGTGAAAGAAACAATTAAGAAGGAACTTGTTGAGAAAAAAAATTATTCAACTTATTGGAATATCATAGATCACAGGTGGGAACAACTTCAGCGACATCCCCTTCATGCCGCAGGTTTCTATTTTAACCCCAAGTTTTTCTACAGTCTTGAAGGAGATGTGCATCTTCATATTCGGTCGCTAGTATATGATTGTATAGAGAAATTGGTTTCTGACCCAAAGATTCAGGACAAAATTGTGAAGGAAACAGCTTCTTATCATGGTGGTACAGGAGACTTTGGTCGGAAGATGGCTATCAGAGCTAGGGACACTTTACTTCCCGGTGAGTGTCCTTTCAAGAAATAAAGGCATTTTTTTCCCGTTATCAAATTTAATTGGGAGCCTAAAGTCTTCTGTGATTTAACATTTTCTTTTTTGAGTTAGTTTCTCCTGAAAATTTGATGAGAACTGAAATATCTAGGGAATGTTTGATGCCGAAGAAACATGCCATTTTTTAACAAGAGAAATGCCCAAAGGTTGGAAATGTGCACCAATTTGAACTTTTAAGAACCTTTGCCTACATTCTCTCTGTGGGGTTGTTAATTAGGTCTACTACTTTGCACGAATTCCTTGTAATTTTTTATTTTATTTTATTTATTAATTTTTTTAAACTGACAAATTAACTGTAATTGGTGGGTCAGTTTATCATTAACCAGCAATGGTGAACCTTATTTCTCCTCTAGCTAAAAACATGCACAAGGCATGGAATGAATACGAAAAGCTACTACAGTAATACTAAAAATAAACAAAGATATATAGTATGCATGCCAGGGCATTTTAGAAACTCGTTTATTCCTTATAAATGTTTATTATGGTTTGTATTCTGCAATTAGCTTATTCTTTTTTTCATTTGGATTGTCTTAGCTGAGTGGTGGTTAACGTATGGTGGGGGATGCCCTAGTTTGGCTCGCTTGGCTATCCGTATTCTTAGTCAAACTTGCAGCTTGATTCGGTGTAATCCAATTCGAATACCTCTTGAATGCATGCATGAAAAGAAAAACTGCTTGGAGCATCAGAGACTCAGTGACCTTGTTTTTGTTCAGTACAACATGTCCTTGAGGCAAATGTAAGTAGAGAATTTAGCCCTTTCCATGTTCTAAATTTGTTGACATTCAGAAAGGTTAAGACCAACATATAAGTGGTTCTCTTCTTGATTATTTTGTAGGGTTTTGAGTGACGAACAGGAAACTCTGGATCCCATTTCATATGACAACTTTAGTGTTGTTGAGGACTGGATCATGGACAAAGAATTAATCTCAGGGGGCTCAGAGAACTCAGACTGGATGGCTGTTGATCCACCTTTAGGTAAAACCGCCATCTTAGGACCAGCAATTGATGATGTTGAAGCATTGGGAGGAGGTAAGTCTTTTCGGAGAATTCATTATCAATGTGTGTTATATATTGAGGTCACTTATATATTTCTCACTGTAATGTGCAGGATTTGATGATTATGAAATTTTTGATGGGGTGAAGGTTGAAGAAGACAATGGCGGAGAAAATATTGCAAGTCAATAGATTCTTGCAAATGAAATTCCCATTTTCTTTTCAGAGGAAGCTGAAGATGGTTAGATGCTGATTCTAACCAACAATTGGTAATTGTTTGGAACAAAGTTTGAGGACTGGACAACAATGTAAATATACTTTGTTATTGATGATGTTGAATATGAATATTTGTCATTATGATTTAAGATCTGCGGAAGAAAGGTTTTTAATAAATTGCATATTATGCGTTCTTTAGATAATTTTCTTTTGTCCTTGATGAAGTCTAAGAGAAGGCAGAAATAATTGAGAACCTTTTCTGCAGTATTTCTAACTCGAAGATGCATGAGCTACTAAAAAACTTATTCAAAACATGAACATATTTAATACGCTGAAGTTCACACGATAAGGAGAAAGGCATGTGACAATGTTTTAACTTCATTTCCAATTCAATGTACCAAACACACAAAAACAAAGTACTTATAAGCAGGGGCGGATCCAGCATCTGGCCAGCCCCCGGGGCCGCCCGTGCTGGATCCGCGGATCAACTTTTTTTTTTTTTTTTATAATAGATAACTTTTTAAGGTTATATTATTGGAATTCATTTTTTTTTTCAAACATACTTTGTAGCTCAGTTGGTTAGAGATTGCATTTTTATGTTTTAGGTACCGTGTTCGAATTCTTCCAACTAGTTGTTTGAAAAAAATTTAGTACTACTACTATTTTACTGAAACTAATGCCATTGGAGTGCTGCC
>CAIGRP010036634.1:7926-24058 GCA_903798385.1 Fraxinus cuspidata
TTTTTTTTCTTATTTTTTTAATTATTTAATGTGATAAATAAAAAGTTACTCTTTTGCCCATTTTAAAAATATTAAAAAATATGGTTAAATTTAAATTTTTGGTAAACGATAGAATTATGGATGCAAACTATCCAAAAGGGCTTCACCTGCAACATTTGGAAAAGTTAAGGTAACGACTGCAACAAATCAACGGTTTGGAAAAAGTTTACCAATGTTTCAAATGTTAGGAGTTTTTGTTGCAATTATTCCTTTACAAAATGTTACTAAAGTCAACTTTTATAAACAATTTTTTCAATTTATCTAAGGTCATGTTTGATTGCAACGAATTCCATAAAAAATGTCACTAAAACGAATTTCACTTTGGCTGTTTGATTGCAACGTGAAAATGAAAATCGAATTCCAAACTACAACCACTTTAAGCTGTATTTTTATTTGTTTCCATGGAAAACGAATTCCAGTTTGGTGAATTTTTATTTTTCAACTAACATGAAATTGGAATTTCTTTCTAATTTGTCTATCAAACGGACCCTAAGTAATTATTTCAGCGAATTGCTCTCTAAATTTTATATTTTATAGCTAGTCAATGACCATCTTCGGCAAAAAAATTGTTATTAAAATTTCCCGTGATAATGAAGTGATTTTAACGAGTGTTTTTCATAATTTAAACGGTTTGTTTTTGAAAAAAACCTTCTATAAATGACTCGTTAAATGGATGCATTTAAGAAAAATTATTTGTACTTTAATTTTTTGAAGAACAAGTTGCAAATTTTAGATCTTAACAAAACCAGCACAGCAACTATGGCACAAACCCACATAGGTAGAGATAAAATGGACAAAAATTTGTAGGGTCTCTAAAATATATCAAGTAAACCAAGAACTTGCTTTGCATATCTAGGATTTTTGCCCTGGGGATTTCTGTTTCATTTACAAAATGTATAGAATTTTGGATCACTGATCGATAAAATACTGAACCATCCAATATTTTCTCGAAAAATAATGCTATCTATCATCATTAATGCTTAACACCCGTTTAGATGACGATGTGATCCACCTAAACTTGTTTAATAAATTAAAAATGTATTTTAATTAATTGGACAAATCTAGATGAACCACACTGCTACCTAAAGGGCGCTAAGCACCACTGCTGTTGAATAACATTATTATTTTCTTGAATGCTATTAAAAAATATAGTACTCTGAAAAAGTTAATAGAAATAAACTTCTTGGACAAAATGATCAATGTAAAACATGGAGGAGACACATCAACAAAAGCTTCGTATAGGAATCCACAAAAACGATCCAATGAATCATTTGTAGGTTTTGATTAATTGAGATTTGGACAACATGAAGAACCAACCAAATAAAAATCTCAACCAAGTGGTCCAAGTTAATTAGGAAATAAACCAAGAAAAGTTTCAAGCTGATAAAGAATTTCCACCTCCTGAAGTTCCTGAAGACTCAGCAACATCCTTTATTCTCAGCATTTCTTCAACCAATTTCCCTCCCTCTGCTGAACTATCCACAGCTCCATTTAGCCTCTTTAACCAAATATCATAATCTACTGGATATGGTGTACCACATAGACTGTCGACATAATCAGCAAATGCTTTCAAGAGAGGCGAAATCTCGCCCAGATACTGCTGGATAACACGTTTTGCCCAGCATTTCTGCCTCCATTGAAGTGCTGATTCAATCGAATCTTGCTGTTGCATGGCTCCACCGCAGATGGAGTAGATAAGGTAAACAAGGCTCTCAATGTCTGATGATGGACAAAGTTTTCCGTGTTGAAGAGCATGAGCAGAGGAGAACTGCAAATTTAATGCAGGGCTGTCTCTTTCCTCCAAAACAGCCCGGCCCCATGAAACAAGAACGAACAAACTACTGTTTCTGGAACCGTGGTTGTCGATAATGTGCATTATGTTTTCTGGACAGAGATCACCATGTTGAATATTGGCCATTTTTGCACTTCTTAAAGCTGATAGGCAGTCTCGACAGCAACGGGTTGCTTCTTCCACGGAAAATGGGCCATCATGAGATATGATGGACGAAAGAGGTTCTCCAACTGGATATGTTACGAGTATTGGAGTTCCACACCAAGGATGATCGCAGCGTCCCTTGGGGGTTTGTTTTTCGCAAGGGCCGGAGTGCATGATTCTACCTGATGCTATTATTTCAGGAAGATTCTTACTGGATATACCTTGATCTTTTAAGATATTCAAAACTTTGGTTTGCCTTTGTACTTGGTACCATAGGCTCATGTCCTCCCAAGATGGCTCCAAACAAGATGGATGCGCGCCAATGTATAAAGTCAAGAATTTTGTCAGATTCTCTGAAGCTACGGCAATATAGGAACAGCCATTCCCATCATCCAGAAATTCCTGTATTTGAAAACTTATCTGTCCCTGGAACTGATCTTCTAGTAATAATATTTCCCCCAGATTAAGCTTCAGTCGGGATCCTTTCTTTTTGAAGGTCTGATTATTTTGATACTCTAGCTCTACAATTTCTCCTTGATGATTGTTCTCATGTTGATATGGAACTAGAGCATTTTCATTCTCAATAAGGCGGCACTCGATTCTGCGCTGCTGAAGGCGAAGACTGTGATTTGCAGCAAGTGAGTCCATTGACTTTCTTGGTGGTCCATTCCAATGTACAATAGAGTAAAAAGTTGCAAGAAGTAGCTGGAGAGTTCCAAAGTCTCCCCAGTTTACATTCCCGAGCTTGTTCCATATTCGGTCTATTGGGGAAATGCTGACTTCTGCATGACATGTAATCCACTCTACAATGGAGTGATATGGGTTAGCCAAATCGACTTTGAGTTTTCCAAGATCACCACCAAGTTTCACAACACCTCCGAATTTAGAGTCGAGAACTGATACAAAAACACAATCACTTGTCACAGTGTTGTACTTGCTCAAGCTCCTAGAAAGAAGTATATGGACTGCATAGAAGAGAGCTTCACAAACAATAGTAGGAGAAAACCCGAATTCACTTCCTGTCACATCTTGTTTGAACAAGATAAACTTGACCACGTTATCCCAATGTGCATGTGTATTGCCCTTATTTTTTGACATTAAAGCCGCACCACACAACCTTCCCAGTCTTCCCCTTAATATTGCTTTCTCAACAGTATAAAACTTGGATCCAGGATAAGAAGGACAAGATACAAAATACGGCAAGGGTTTATTTTTATGCCAGAATGCATGCCACAGGCCATCAGCAGCAGTATGCATGAAATCTTCCAACGCCAAATACTCATCTTCTTTTAGATTTTCAGAAGAATAAGGCGGGAAAGGCATGCGCAATAGCTGTTGAAATAGAACCCCTTCCAATGCGAAATCAAAGGTACGCAATTCATCAATTAAGAAGGGCGGCCCAAAAGAATGTTCGCCACTAGGATTAGAGTACAAATTCTCTTCAACCCAATCTTCAAGATGATTCCTAAATACATTGAGGTCAGCAAGTTCCATAACATACTCCTTGAGAACTTTGTATACTCTTTTTGAAGTTGGGATAAATTTGCTAGAAGTGCTGGCTGTTGTAGAAACCAAGGCAACTGCACTCGAGAATCATTAAGTTAGTGATTGTGTACGCTATCTTCAATAGTTCACGTGACAATTTTTTTTCAGCTTTCCATTAAACATTAATTCTATTTCAGCTAAATTCCAAGCAGGTAACCATGCTTATATTTGGAAGTGGAAGCTTTAAAGTATTAAAGCAAATCTGACCCATTAATTGGAACAGTATATTTTTTCAGAATATCTCCTTCACTTTCTCAGCCCAGAACTCTTTCTGTTATTAGCAAGTTACTGGGCCTAAAAGTCTGCTGATTTGCTCCATGCCAGTTTGCAACATTACTGAGCGGGCCTAGCCCTCATTCTTTGGATTCAACTGAGATGAATCGCTCATTGACAGCTTACATATAATTGCATATACGAGTAGTGAAAGATGACTGCAAAAATCGTTGTCACATGAGCATGAACATACACCTCAGTCCAAGGGCCCCAGTCTTGCCAATTAAGCTAGCCTTGTTGGATGCTAGCATAACACTGTTTATATGCTCTTGGATTCGTTTGGATCTCATAAATATGGAACAATACTATGAACTTTTTAGTTCAAATCAAAGGGCATTGGTCAAAGAATCAATAAGGGTGACTGGAAATAAATGCTTCCCAACAATAATGTATACTCAGGATACATGAATATTTAGAAAGGAAATTTCACATCACTAGAAAATTTTGATTTCCAGTTAAGAGTCCGAAACATAAGTTAACATGTAGTGGACGACACATATATTGTACAATTAGATAGTCTTTTTTACACGGTTATATTTTCATATATAGGTTTTTTCTAAACATTAATAACACAGGGAAGTCATAACTGAGCCATTTACGCCTAGAGCTCTTCACGATATCACAGTAAAGAAAGGTCCACAGATCTTAACTACCATGAAGAAGGAAACTTGTTAGAATTTGGGTGTGACCCAAATTCTTTGTTGAAAATAATTGAGAGTTCTAATTAAAATCCTATTCAAGTTTATTTGGCGAATTCTAATTGAAATTCTACTTGGAAGCCCATTGGAGGTAGAAATTTGTGTTTGACTTGATAAGGACATTGTGATAAAGAAAATCAAAATTTTGGAGTAAAGGACTCAAAAGTGGGCGCCGCAGCGCCATAACAATTTTGGCCCAGAGCGTTGCGGTGTCGTCTGTCTGTTTTGCCCCTACGCGATTTTTTACTATCCTTCTCCATTTTAGAATTCGTTTTTGTTATTCTACATCAACTACAACTCTATTATGAGAGTTTGGACGTCTCCTATTTGTTCTTTATATATATTTAGCTCTTCATTGTATTTTAGATAAAGTTGGACAAATCATAAACACATAATCTTTGTATTCTTTCTCCATATTATAATAAAATCTCCATTCTTTGCAAAATTACTTTATTCTTATGTTCTTGTAATCAATTACTTCATATTGTATTTAATTTCTTATTTTCTCAAAACAAACTGGTATCATAGCATTCTATTTTTCATAACAAGTGGTATTAGAACTTTTGGTGTTGAAATTCTTAGGAAGTCGAGGTTTTTTGTGATGACAACAATGAAGTATGATATTTTGCTATTAGATCGCAATATAAGATTCTCTTTGTGACAAGTAAAAATGCGATCAGTACTTGGTCAGGTGCATTTGGACGATGCGTTGTTGGGATTTGACAAGATGCCCACAACCTAAATTATAGAAGAAAAACAACGGAGGGATCGAAATGCCCTATCTCAAATACATCTTCATTTTTCAAATAATATTCTTCATGACGTTTTGAATGAAAAGTCAGCTGCTACATTATAATTAAAATTGGAACAATTATGCATGACGAAGAGTCTTATTAGCAAATTGCATATGAAGTAACGTCTATATTTTTAGCGTATGACAGAAAGTATATCTCTTGAGGATCACTTAGCTGCTTTTAAAGAAATCATTGCTAATTTGAAGACCTTGGAGGTAAAATATGATGAAAAAGACTTGGGATTGATTTTGTTGTGTTCATTGTCAGCCTCATACACTTGATGTAGTGAGACACATTCCAGATCTGAAGAAAATTTTTATCTCCTTAAATACTCTTGATTCAAAAGGGTACAGGTACACTGTTGAAGGTGGAGTTCTAAAATTTATAAAATGAGCTCGTGTTGTGTTGATGGGACATAAAAAAATCCGACATATATATATCTTGCAAGGTGATACAGAATCTTCGAGTAATCAGCATATTTTAAGAACTCGAGTGGGTTTGGAGTTGGCTTCTGTACCGTTGGAGTCTAATTCGGGGTCATCATTTATGAATACATTTCAATTGAATTTTGAAGATATGGGTAAATATGTCTTGCCACCATTATTGACGGTGTCATCGTATTCAACTGCTAGAAATAGACCAATTTTTTACCACAGGGTTCCACATAGGTACAATTCTATTGATTTTGTTGATGGTTTGAATGCGGTTAAGGGTGTTAATTCTAGCCAAGATCCTTCTTTTGATACATTCAGTTGTGATTCTGTTACAAGACTTGTTTTAGTCTTGTTTGGTGACCATTAGATCACTTTTGCCCCAAGATGGGGTAATAGAGGTGGAGAATATTCCAGCTTGAATTGTTGATGGAGAAGTTCGTTTGTGTTTTTCATTCTTCCGATAAAACGCGAAAATGAAAATTTTCCATGTCCGTTTCCGAGAGTTCAAGTTTATTCCTTGCAGTGAATTTGTCTCCATGTGGAGAATATTTGAAATTTTATTCATTGCAGTGGAATTCGTGTCGAGGTGGAAATTGTTAAAATTCGAGTGTGACCCGAATTCTTTGTTGAAGATAATTGAGAGTTCTAATTAAAGTGCACATTAAGAAGAATTTTATTTAGAATGCTATTGTGGAATCTTATTTAAGTTTACTTGGCGAATTTTAATTGAAGTTCTACTTAGAAGTCCATTTGGAGTAGGATTTTGTATTTGACTTGAAAAGGACATTGGGATGAAGAAAATTAAGGACATGTTCTCTTTACCATTTTTAAGCCATTTTCTGTTTTCGATTTTCCAAAACAGTGAAAACGTGTTCTCTTTCCCATTTTCGAAAACACGTTTTTGAAAATAAGTTAAAAATTTATAAAGAAAATCAAAAACGACAAATTTGTCGTTTTTGGTGTTTTCAGTTATAATCAAGTCAAAATTTCAAAATGAGTTTTGAGTGTTTTTAAAAACAAATTTTAAAAATGCCAAAAAAATACATTTTCAACCATCTCAAAATAGACTCTCAAAACACAAAACTAAAAAATGAATTCAAAACACAAACACAAAACTGAAATACAAAGAGAACAGCCCCTAAGATTTTGAAGTAAAGGACTCGAAAGTGAGTGCCACGGCGCCATTATTGTGGCTTTGCCCGTCTGTTTCGCTCCTACGTGATTTTTATTGTCCTCTATTTTGGACTTCATTTCTGGCATTCTATTTCAACAACAACTCAATTATGAGGATTTGGACGTCCCCTATTTGTTCTCTATATATATTTAGCTCTTTATTGTATTTTAGATGAAGTTAGAGAGAGTTACACTAATCATAAACACATAACCTTTGTGTTCTTTCTCCATATTATAATAAAATTTCTATTCTCAGTAAAATTACTTTATTTTTGTGTTCTTGTGATCAATTACTTCATATTGAACTTATTCTCTTATTTCTTCACAACAATTTTCATAACAAATCCATTCCTAATTTGACATTATCTGAAATTTGAATAAACTAGAATTCTCAACTTTATCAATTTGAGCTTTAAGATGACTTCTTCTATGTATGTAGTATATATATTTATACATATTCTTACAAGTAATAAAGAAATGATTTGATTGTGAGACATGAAACTGAAAACTAAATACAAGTGTTGACATGTACTTACGAAGAACTAGAATTACCAGGACTTGAGAGAGCTTCGAAAAGTATTTCATTTGTTTCTCTTTTACTTATTTATTATATTATTTTGTGGTGGTGGTGGGAGTGGAGGGGCAGGACACAAAGCTTTGGAAAAGCTCAACAGGTTACAATTCACACTAAATATTACTAAGATCGTTGAAAACGATACTTCTAGTATCAAAGAAATTTGTTGCTCAAAGTGGATTGCTATGTTTAAATTGTCCATGTTCCCAAAGTGAAAGCCAAGTGATAAGCATTCTCAACTTTCGAGGATCACAGTGGAAATAAAATAAAATAAAAACAGATTTTACTAAAATTCCATATGCTTTTCCTAGTTTCCAAGTTTCAAATAGATATCGTAGATTTAGCAAGAAAATATTATCAGAACATTTATAAGCTGAATTGACATCATTATCAACTCTCAGGTATAGAGTCCAGAATGCATTAATTGATGAATTTCCTTGTGTAAGTAAATGCATGGATCAAATACAAGTTCAAACAACATACCAGATCCAGGATTTCTGAAACTTCCATCCAAACTTGGCCCAGTGGATGAGCTATAATCACCATTTTCAGTACCTATTCATAAGAAAGGAAACAGTTTCAGATTGACTTTAAAATTCTCTGAACCATGTAAGACGAAGGGATGGAGGAGAACAACCACAAATTAGAAATGCCATAAAGTAACTCAAAAATTGCTGTAATTGGTCAAATGTTTGCATGCATAGACAAGTGAAAAATTCAAGTACATAACCGGTGTTATGTATTAAGCCTAATCCCAACCTAAAAGCAAAGACAGACGAAGAAAAATATAGCAAAGCACACCCAAAAACATAGATTTATAGAGGTTCACACTCGATGTAAGAGCTACGTCTCACTAAAATCTAGAACAAGAAGTTCATAGTTGAGATTTCACACCTCTCAGTCTTTTGTCTCTTGCACCACACACAAGAATGGCTCCTCTCAGAATCATTTCTACAGCCTAGGAATTTAGGGCAACCTAATACAAAGAAAGAGACGAATACCTAGTATGGCCCAAATATAAGGGGATAAGTGAACATTATAATTATACTCCACGCAATCTGACTCAATCCAACAAAGGGAATATCAGCAAATACATAATTAAAGGCTTGGCAACTGACTAATTGAGGGAAGGATGAATTGTTTTAATGATTTAACTCGTGTCTCATGAGCCCAACATACAAACAAACCATCCATCTAGGGACTGAGGTTTATCAAGCCATTACAAGTCAAAATCAAAGACTATATAACCAAAAAAATGCCTTTTCCCCTTGCCCTGCATCGACTGCCCAATCTAAACTGATATCCCAGAGAAAGGTACAAGCTTGTAAGAAGAAAGTACTTCTTCCAACAACCCTCTCTGATAGAACCCAAGTCAAATGTCCCCAAGATTAGAATTAAATCACATTCTCATCCTCCTTGCTCTCATTTCTTGCATTTCCTTTTTCTTTCACTTATTTATTTGTAATTTAATTGTCAGAACTGAAAAATAAAAAAATCCTTTGAATTGTCCTATAAATTGCATTTATCTACAAAACACTGGAAGGAGTATATATTTTTCAAGACGAATGTACAAGACCCAATAAACCACATTTCTTCAGTATGAAACACTAAGCAAATGTGGTGAACGTAAAGGTATTTCAGAGGATTCACAATAACTCACCTAGTCTCATCTTGAAAGCTAGCCCCTGATGATATCAGATAACACAAATCACATTCAGCTCAGAAATTTCGATGATTCTTGGCTGGGCATATTCTCGAAACTCAGCTACTTTTATACAATGTCAAAGCCCAATGTGACCAAAAATGAGGAACAAGAATGTGTGGAATAAATTGAAGAGAGAGAGAGAGAGAGAGACTGAGAGAGCAAAAAGTGCATAAAGCCTAATGCTTTGGTAATGGAAATGAAAGTATGGAAGTTAATCTCAAGGCTTGAAAGGGAAATGAATGTGTTGAATGATGATGTTGATGGTGCCTCTGCTCTCATGGGGATTTATCGCATTATTTCTTTAATCTATGTGGTGGTGGTTTGCTTTTGTTTCATGCTTCTCCTCCTTTGTCTTCTACCTGTTCTTTCATTATTATTAATACTTTAGCAGTCTATGATGGGCAAGAGAGAAGGCTTTTACTGCAAACAAATGTAGTTATGATAATTAGAGCTACACTCCCTCAAGTTTTTCTAGAGCACAAGAATGCCCCCACAAATTTCAATCTTGTTTCTTCTAGTGTGACACATATGAGAAGTAGGGCATGTTTGGCATAGATTTTATTTTTACTTCTCATAGAAGAGTTTTCCAAAAAAGTTATTTTGATTAGTATTTGAAAACTAATATTTATAAGAGTTTCCTATTCCGAAGTTTTTTTTTTAGAGGATGTTACATTATGTTAACTTTCTCTAAAAGTTCTTTTAATTAGAATAAATATTCTTATTTAAATTAATCAAATAGGTTCAAAATTAGTATTTGAGTCTCAAAAACTTATTTCGACTTTCAAAAGTCATATCAAACGAGTCTGCAGCATAAGCTACTCAAATGCTATGACGAATTTTGAAACGATTATGTTACTCCTCTTTTAGCAACATACCAAAATCTAAGGCATTTGAAAATGGGTATTATCTCCATTCTTACATTCCATCACTGGTCCAAGTCTCACCTAATTTTGGGAGCTTTTCCTCGTAGTCGAAGTAACCTTCATATCCCTCTTACCAATTGGATTGAAATATTTTGTCTAAGTATTTACTCAACTCTACTAATCTTCTTATGTTTCAACATCATGATTGGTGTAACATTTATTGAGGTTTAATGTTAGTATTTATACTTCATTATATATTTTCACTTCACCAAGCTTTTTCGATGCCTCATCACACAAGAAGTGGAGTTGCTAGGAGAGTTTACGTCAAGTTCGATTATTTTCGTCAATCATAAAAAAGGACCTAAAGAACAAAGTCAAAATCTTCTATGTTACTACAAAATTCAAAAATAAAATGAACATTGCCTATTAGATTTTTTTTTTTCCGACAAATTATTAGTACTTTGTTGCAATGCCCATTACTGAACTTCTTACAAAATTAAAATACAATCATGGCATTTATTTTTACTAATATAAGTTAATATTGCTATAATCTTGTCCATATACTTCTATGAAAAATAATTTCGCCCATTAACTCCCTATTTGATTGAGTTGAAAAAGTTAATAAAAATTTAAGTCAAAATTAATAATTAATTTTACTATAAATTTTATAAAATTCAAAACTTTAATCATATTTTCAATCATATATGTAATCAAATATTTATCAAAATATACTAAAAATAATATTTTTAACTAAACTAAATAGGGGCTAAAATCTATAGGAACTTCAGTGCAATATTATAAAAGATAGAGGGTGGATTTACAAATACTTGTAAACTACTTACGTAAAGTCACGGGTAGGAAAGGCAATGAATAAAAAAATAGTGGTGCAATACCCAACTGCCAGTCATATTGCTTTGGCAGTTGGTCCCACGTAAAGCGAGGCTACCAAGGTTGTTTAACAGGTTTATATCTACGCGCTTCACTTGTCGTAACTTTCACGATGTATAAGCCTCTATACGTTTATTCGAAAGTGTGTCTCACTTTCTTGTTAAAAAAGTGCGAAGAAATTATTCGATTCTTTATTTGGTGGAATTGAACACTTTTTCTTTATTTTTTTATTTTTTTTGTTAATTGTTTTTCTGATTAAAATTGAAATAGGCATGTTATTCCTATTCTCTTGCCAGTGCATCAACGAAGGGCCACGCAGGGATGGTCTTCATGCTTGACCCATACGTTCCTTGGAAACTTAATTATGACTCTTTCGAATGCTCCACTCAATACAAAATTCACAACTTTTCTCCACTTTCCAATAACATTTAGAAAAATTAAATCATTTTTCCACATTCTTATAAAAATATCATTTTTTTCACTTGAAAAATTTGTGACGAACAAACTTTAAATATATATCACGTCACATTTTCAAAAAAAATTATATAGCATTAAATTGACATTTCATTAATTTTAAAATTTAGCTTCTCCCTCGCTATTTGTTATTTTTACCGTGTGAGCCACAACGCTATTTCCTATTTTTATCATCCTTATTTCTTGTTAATAATGTGGTATTAAGTGCATACATGACACACATTAATTTATTTTATAATTTGCTATAGAATTATTTTCAACTACACATTCACACAATAAAATATTCTACAAGTATATAAAAAAAAATTTCATACTTTTTAATTATACATTATCCTAAAAATCACTATTCAAAACATTTTTTTTTTCCAATAATGGTTGTCAAACAGACTGTAAATCTTGTTACTTCTGTGCCTTTTCTCTTCAATATTAGCCTCACCTAGGGGTGTGAAATGAGCCAACTAGAGAATGGAGGGTTCAACTGTGTTTGTCAATCATGCAAGCACGCTTAGTATGGGGCGAGTCGAACACGACTGACTCACTTAAATTTAGGCTTCATTCGTCCCACCAACTCTCCCTTTGATGTGGCTTTCTCTTTTTTTTTTTTCTTTTTTGTTCTTTTTTTTTAGAAATTGCACGTTCACTCCTGTAGTCTAATGAAAACGTAATTTATAAGAAAATAATAAATGCAAAAAATATTATTTTGTCAAAAGAATTATAAGATTGTCAAAAATCTCTTCCTCTGTCCAGACTTGAGACTGACTAAAATACGTTGGAGTTAAATTTGTAAACAAATGAATATTTTGTGTACATTTTTTAAAAATAAATGAAATGTCAATGTACAATTATAAATCTAAAAATTAGTGTACCAAATAATTTGTAAAGGTTACAATAGCTTAAAATTTTCAACAATTACACTAGTCATCTTGTCTTCTATTCGATATTTAGTATCTTGTCGTCATTCAAACACATTAGAGCCTCAAATGTATCTTGTTCCAACCTTCTCCCTTTTGTGTGACTGAATCTTACAACCTACATTAAACATAGCATCCGATGCTATAGTTTGACATCAAAGATAGTATTAGATTTTGTATTTTGTTTCTTCACCACCATTTGAGAAGATCAAAATTATTTTCCCTTCTCGATTTAAAGCACTAAGAATATGGTATGACAAATATGTACATAACTCAACGAGAATTTCATTTTGTCTCATACATATGTACTTGTATTAGGAAAAATTTGGGAAGATGATGAACTTCCTATTACGGATGAACAATGAAACAACCAAACCACAAGATCGTATCAAAATTACTTTTTTTCAAAGTTGTTGGTTTGGGTTTGCGTGTATCTATTAACGTTTTGATTTTGAATCGAACCAAATTCCTCCTAAGAAGTTTGGTTTGGATTTCGATTTTTGCAAACCATTTCGAGCCATCAACCTTACAAAAATAAATCTGAAATTAATTTTCTTAAATTTTATCCAACCCAATTAGAAACATACACGTTCCAATTAAAAAGATTCATCAATATTAGACCCAACCCAATTAAACCAATACCCAACTCAATTAAACTTAATACCCAATTAGATAATTACCTATTCTAACTTTAAACCCATGTCCAATTTTGAAACATTTAACCCCAGTTTGATAGAAATTAAAATTTGGAAATTACTCTTATGCCTGTTTTTTAAGTTTGCATTTCATAAACAAAATTTTAAGTTCACTTTCTCTCTCTGATATATCTATCCACTTAGCCCTAATTATTCACAAATTACTCTCTCTCTCCACTATCTACTCTTCCGGAACACCAATGCTGATGACACCGTCTTCGTTAGCCAGTGACCATCGTACAAAGCCGCGCGCAAAATTGCTGCGGGGTGCAACAAACATCGTCTGAAGTGCGCGCAGGATCGTTGAGCGGCGCAATAGCGACAATGGTGCTGCGTGCATATCGTCGATACTCGAAACAGCGGCACGGTGATGATGCCGGCGCATGCCACCGTACGCTGCTGCGCATGAGCGTTGCACGACGCAGTGACTATGGCGCGAAGTAAATTCGTGAGATCTGCGAATTGTTATTGGTCGCTGAGGTGAAATGGTTATTTGTTACTTGTTGTGGTATGTTGATGAGACCGTGGTGGTTTGCTACTGGCTCTCGTATTGTTGAGATAGTGGTGGTTTGTTACTGATAGGTCTGAAGGAGTGGTGGTTTTGGTAGTGGTTGAAAATGGTGGTGGTGGTGGTGGTGGTGGTGATGGCAACAGTGGTGGAGGCAGAGACGACGGCGAGGTGGTGTGGTGATGGCGGTTGTGGGATGCTAGAGGTTTTGGATCTATTTTGTTGGTGATGGTTATGATGTTGGCTACGGTGGTGGTGTTAGAGGTGCCGGTGAGGTTGTTGTGGTTGTAATGGTGGTTATTGCTTCCATTGTGGCTCTGACTTGCATCTATTTTGCTATGATGGTTGTTGTCGTCGCTATCGTAACAGCGGTGGTGNTATGATGTTGGCTACGGTGGTGGTGTTAGAGGTGCCGGTGAGGTTGTTGTGGTTGTAATGGTGGTTATTGCTTCCATTGTGGCTCTGACTTGCATCTATTTTGCTATGATGGTTGTTGTCGTCGCTATCGTAACAGCGGTGGTGAAGGAGTGGTGGTTTTTGGTGGTCGTAGTTTGGTTTGTTTGAGATGATGGAGATGGTAGTGGTACTGACAATTGTAGTGAGGTGGTGGTGGTAGAGGTGGTGTTGGCCACGGTGTGGTTGGAGATAGTGAGGAGATAGTGATAACAAATTATTTGGTTGATCGTGACCAATTAATTAGTTAATAAGTAATCAATAAGCAATATGTGACCAATAAATAATGTGTTACCTAAAATTTTTGTTAATTTGTGATTAATAATTTGTAACCGTGTAAAAAGTCGTGACTTATAAAATTTGTGATTTATGACCTATAATTCTTTTGTATTTGTGACTCATGAACAAATTGCAAATTATAAAATTTTTTATTTATGATCATGAAATAATTTATGATCAATTAATCCGATAATTGTGACCAAATTGTATAATATTATGACATTAATATATTTATATTATAAATTATACTTTTAATAAGTTATTTCATAAGTAAAATTTAATTCATATATGATTTTTAAAGTTTTAAACTTTGTTCATTAATTTTGAAATTGATTATACTTAATCTTTTAGATATGAATTTTTTTCAATTAAATTTAAATTTAAATTTAAATCAAAGTCAACAATTTATTTTAACCACACGTTTTATGAGATCCACAACTTTTCAACACATGTTTCATTAACTTTTATCAAAATTTACTTAAAATATAATTTTAAACGCCGCAAACAGGGACTTAATATGTTGTTGTTGCAATAACTTTGGGAAGCCACTATTTCCATTCATTATTTTTATATATCTTCCACACACACACACACACACACACACACACACACATATATATATATATATATATATATATATATATATAATTTTTAAACCTCACACAAATTTACATAATAGATAATAATAAAATTAAATAAAATCTATAACTCTAAATTAATTCACTAATATATATCTTCATTAAATATTTTTTGAGATTTTAATTCTTTTAGACTTGCAATTATCTTTTAATATGCTTGAATGCCTTGGATTGTTGTTAGAAATCAAATCTTTAAAAGCTTTAAGAAAATAATTTTGCTACAGTTACATCTTGGTTGATATCATGATTGACATTTCATGATGTGGCACACAGTTTTACCATCGATTTTAATAATACTTAAAACAATCAATGACCACGATTTCTACACATAATCAAAAGTCAATCATGATATAGAAACATGACGTACAAGTAGCTCAATTGTCAAGCAAAGCTCTATCCTCAACTAGCTCTGCATTTATATCATAAAGTTTAGCAACACAAATAGCTCATGTCTTTCGAACATACAGTTCGTCATCTTGCTAATGAACAAATAAAAGTAAGCCCATGTTTCGTGATCTTTTTTTTTTTTGGAAAAACATTATTTTTAATAGTGATTTTTTGTAGAATGTAGGATTAAAATGAGTAATTAGCACAAAACGTCCATATTCAATATTATTGTGCAAAACGTTCATATAATTTATTTTTTGACATTTTCACCATTATTTCTACATTTCATTGCGAAAATCATCTGTTTCATATAATTTTTCAATAAAAAGCTGTAAAATGACGAATATATCCTCATATTTAAATAAAAAAAGAAAAAATAAATAAAGAATTAATTATAATTATAGTCCCAATTTTTTTTTAAAGTTCAAATTAATCCCAAACAAATTATTAAAAATAAAATAAATAAAAAATAAATATTTTCTCCTTATTTCTTCTTCTTCTTCCACCACTACCGCCCCTGACAACTTTTTTTCCCTTCTCCCTTCTCCTTCTCCCCCTCCTCCTAGGTGGGCTCTATGGGCAACATCCACTATACAAGTACTTAGGGGCCGTTCTCTTTGTCGTTTTCGGGTCGTTTTGTGTTTTCGATTTTTCAAAATGATGAAAACGCGTTCTCTTTCCTATTTTCGAAAATGCGTTTTTGAAAACAAAAAAAAGTTTGTACACAAAACACCAAAACGAAAAAACGTTGTTTTGGATGTTTTCAAGCTAAACCCACGAAAAAATCCAAAACACGGGAAACAACATTTTCCATTTTCAACACACCACTATCTTATTTTGCCAAAACAATGGAGCAGCCACTTTC
>CAIGRP010036648.1:0-12864 GCA_903798385.1 Fraxinus cuspidata
ACTAATGCTTAAAACAAATAAATTTTTTTTTATTTACGCTATTATATAGCCAACTATACTATGGCACGTGCATTGCATGTGCGTTTTACTAGTGTTAATAAAAGAATGACAATCCAAATGAATGTGATGGACGAGATAAAAGTCCAGCCCACGAGTTGAAAAGTTCATAGCAACAAGGGCACTAGAAAGTCATCTTGAGCCAAACAATAGAACATGTTAGCCACTATCAGAGAGAGAATCTGACGGTCTTCATCCACAATGACCCTAGAGACATCATCTTCTTAGGCTATCATGGACATTCTAGGAAACCGAAGGTGTAAATATTTCTAAGGAAAGTGCCTTCCCTTGTATTTACAAGCAATAGGTTACACTAAACAGCATAGGACTCCTTTCAGTTTCACACCCAAGATAGTAAAAGGTTAAAGTCGAGTCTCATGACTGCTCAATGCTGATATGCTATTCATCAATTATTTATCATACTACTATAAAGGTCACTTAAGATTCCATTAGCCATAAATGACTTTTCTTGTTTCAATTAGAAGTAGAGCACAGCATTGCATCCAAACTCAGAGAACTAAGAAAAGGTTCCCAATTAGGCACAAGAATAACATAGAAATGTATGTGCAAGCTGTACAGGTTTCACTAAACACTTCACACATCTTAGTGAAAGTAATTAGAATAACATGCGACGATGCAGAAAATAATGTTTGGCCACAAATTATTAGAATAACGCCTGACAAGCTGACACAGCAGTACAAGTCAATACAATAATCCTCTTGTTTCATCCAGATGTGAAAGATGAGCATTTCAAATAGAGAAGGACTGTAATAACGTTGGATTCAGTGCAATTTAAAAATGACTAATGGGAACCAAAAACATACATTTGGATACACTAGATCAGTAGATTGGCAATTCTAAACACCACTCCTTAAAAGTACAAGTGACCAGATGATTATTTATCACAGCTCGTCGTCCTGTTAAAGAAGGAAAAGGAAAATTTCAGCCAAAGTCAAATATTAAACCAAATTTCTACCCTTTCAAGAAAAAAGATGACCACACACATCTACCCAGTAAAGCAAGCCAATCAAACTATCATAACAACAATAGCATTTGTATGTGAAAGTACTAGTGCTGACCTCCACCCAGAAGAAACAGTGCCTGGAGGGGGGGAGGGGGCACGAACAGCATACTGCATGGTTTCCACACATAAGAGAGGTCCTCACTTGACTTACTGCGAATTGTTGCTTATCTTGAGAAGAAACACTGGCATTAATTATTGTTGGTTTTCTTTCATTTGGAATTTGTTTTGAGTTCAGTTTGAGTCTTTCGGTTATTGCGCTTCCAATTTTCTCTCAAAAGACAATTAAATTAATTAATTAATATTCATGGTAGCTTAACTGAGTGCAACCAGTCACATAACCAAAGTTCCACTTTGGTATCAAGAATGATATCTCCCTCTCCACATCAAGACTCTCTTAGCATACTATCTTCTTAGTCGTACCTATCTTCACTTGTCCAGCTCCATCAACAACAAAGATGCATTGATGCAATGGTAAAAACTCACTGGTATCCTTTCAAGTGTAGTTTCCCTACCCAACAGAAGAAATCTGCGTTTAAGGCATATAGATAGATCTAAGTCTAACACATGATCACTCAATAATCACCTCAATACCCCTCACATCACACGGCAGCTTAGATTGTGAGAGAAATTTCACAAATTACGCAATCAAACAATCCTCCCCGAATCCCACCTGAAGAACTTCTAAATTCTCATCCTTAACAAAATAAAACTAAAAACTGCAAAAATTCTCCACCGTTTCTAATTGCCCATTCAATGTCCTCAATGAAAACTCATTCATAATAATCAAAGCCCATATTCACACTACAAATCTCAACTCATAGCATTAAAAAAGGTATCCCAAAAAGTTTTAATTAAATTCAAAATCCGATATCGTCATACCTGGTTTTTTTCATTTTTGGTAGCCCCCGCCAATGGCATTGTCATCCTCGAAAACTTTAGCGGTCAAATAAGGCCTGGGGAAATCATTGGTATCAAAAGTCTTCTCCGTCATCATCTTTTCCACATCAGCCTTCTTCAAAAAGGTGCGTTTTATAGGTGGGCGGTTGCGGCGCTGATCGCGGGAGTAGTACTTGATATCATAAACAGTCTCAGGAAGGGATGTGGGGACGATGGCCTTCTCGGGGACAGTGGCGGGGCAGAAGACCCGGTACTCGGTGGCTTTGGGTACCGCCAACCGGTACTCCGGATCGGCGCACGGGCCGGTGACTTCCCACGGCTTCTTTATGTACCGCCGGATGGTTTGAACTACGGATTTTGCTGCCGAGGCCATTTGGAAAATTGAAGAATGGGAATTATATTTGGGGAAATCAGGTGAATTAATTTGGGAGTATGAGAATGGACAAACGGAATAGGATCTAATTAATATGCCTTTCCAAGATCGGAGGCTGAATTTTTTTTTTTCCTTTTTTTTGTTTAATAGATTTTTGTTTTTATTCTTAATATTTAGTTAAGATATAATAATCATTTAAAAAAAATTGGCATTTTAATGTTCAAACTAGCAAAATCCATCGCCGATGATTCATTCTCATATAAACTGAATATGTCGAGAGTCAAAACCTCAATTTTAAAGATTGAGTAGATTGTAAAATTATGTCAAGTTCAATAAGAATTGTAACTTCATAATTTCAAAACCAATTTATATTTTGCTTCAATAGTGAAGGAGCAACAATTCATTTACAAGATATCTAATATATGGAATAGTGATATCGAAACACATTGTGATCGTGAAAACTAATAGAGGTGAGATCACCCACATTGTTGGCCTATCTGCATGCCACGTGAATAACACATGAGGCGCTTGATTGACCCTTGATGGTTTGTAACAAGGAATTGCATAAATTGAAAGAGCTTAATGGATGTAAATATGACGTCTAGTTGAGTGAGAATTATATATTTAATAATGTCAACTATTCGGTGACATACGATTGCATCGAATATAGATATTCCAATGTCCAAATTGAGATTAACTGAAGTGAATAGTTGTTTCTAAACTATTTTGGCATGTAACATATCTGCTGCAGAAGTTTTGCGACATACTTAAGGTATAAATAAGTATTTGAATTTACATCCATTAGCATTGTGGATAAATAATGAACTAAAGATCACACACCTAGACAAATTTTGATTTATCAATAGATCTTGGAGGCTATTCATACAAATATTCTAAGACAATCTGTTGAGCAAGAATGTATTATCTTCAGCCAATTGTGTGTCGTGCTAAGAATTATTTGGATAGTAGTGGGTTTGACAATCATACTAAATGTTTTTTGAAAATCAGAGACGAGAGACTGTTGGGAGACGAAAATGTATAATGGGAACTAGCTTGACGGGAGCAAGGCGATCGGTTGGAATGAGATTGGTCGTGCCGGTTACAAGGAGGAAGAAATGTTTGAAGGGATTGCGGAGACCGTTCAGACTAGGCGTCATAGAAGACGAAACTCAGGATTTTTTATTTTTCATATTAAAAAAACAAATTAAGTACCAAAGGGCTTTTATAAAAAGTGTACAAGAAGGAATTTATGGTAATAAACAAATGCAAAGAGATATTACTGTAATTTTGAAAAAAATAAATTGAAAAATGATATTTTAGAAGGGCTTATAAATTGTTTAAATTATAAGAAAATAAAAATGATTAGATTACAAGGAGGTAGAATAAACACGAGGCAAACAGCTCCTACTCGAAGCAGCTTTGAGTCTTTCGATAACAATCAGTCGCAGTCCCCGTGTCTCCGTTTCTGGTTCACAAAAGCTCTCACACACTCTCACTATAATTCTGTTCGCTATCGTCTCTCTCTACAATTACTGCTTCATCACATCGTTACTTCATCTCACTCTGTTTAAGTCGCTAATTAAGCTCTCTTGATCAGGTAATTAGTTGCTTAAAGAATTCTTTTACTTAATCAGATCATGTTTAAGTCCACATTTTAATTACTTATCTATGATCTGATCATTCAGAACCTCGGTAATGTGATTTTTTTGCTAAAGAGTTTTCATTTATTTGCAATTGTGTGTAATTGATATCTTAGTTTCCCCTATTTTTCCTCCAGGCTTTTGTTCTTGATTCTCAATAATGTTAGATCGGTAGGTTGGTTTACTAGAAACCGGATCCATGATCTTTTTTTTTTCCTTGGGTTTCTAGATTTTTTTTTTTTTTTTAGTTTTACTAGTTAAAAGCCTTTTGCATTTTGGAAAAAGGTCTTGAGGTTTATGGCATAATTCAGAACCCAAGTAATTAGGGTTTCCGGGAAATTGTGGATTACCTTTTTAAGTAGTCATAAATGTTTCTCATTTGATTCGTTTCTTCCATGCTGTGATCTTCTTGGATTCTCATAAATTGTGGATTTTGCTTGATAATGCTTAGTTTGACATTTCCGTCCATGGTGGTTTAGAGTTTGCTTTGTTGCTTAGCAACTCGGGGTTATCCATTCTTTTTAGTTGCATAGATTTCCACATACTTGTGTTAAAATAGTGTCAAAATTCTTTTTCCCAGATTTCCCTGGTGAACGGCTTTACGGAAATTTAACATTGCAACCAGAAATTTGCACATTTTTGTTGTGACTTATCAATAACTTAAATGGATTCTGATGCACATTGTATGACGTTTGTGCTTTTAGTTCAGTTCGGCTCAACTCATATGATGCTGCATAGTTTCTAGGGTTTATGCCCCATATTCTTTAGAAAAGTTGAATATTGTTAGGGCTCCTTTCTCTGTTTTTTTCATCTGTACCTTGTGGCGAAATAATTAACAAGATTTACTTTGGCATATATGATTATTTGCTTTTTATATAGGAATGACCTCACAAACCACTACCCCCTCAGCTCCTAGTGCCCAAGTGGTTGGAAATGCTTTTGTTAAGCAGTACTACCATGTGCTTCGTCACTCCCCTGAGTTGGTTCATCGGTTTTACCTGAAAACAAGTGCATTAAGTCGCCCAGAGTCTGATGGTGTCATGACTACTGTTACTACTAAGAAAGTAAGTTTTCTAAGGATACGTGCATGTTCGGGAAGTGATTAATTTCTGGTGGAACATATTTTTTATGCACGCATTTTTCAACTAGTAGCTACTTATTAGCATTTAGTAGGACCCACATCTTATGATATACATAATGTATGGAGATATTCGCGTGCAAAATTCATTTGCAAAAATATTTGTCTTGATTGTTTATCCCTGTACTTCATCTAGAGTTTGAACATGGGTAGAGATGGGTCCATCCGGATGACTGGAATGCTTCAAACAATGAATTTTACAAAAGTAAGAACACCACTGCGTTCACTTGGATGACAGGAATATTACAGGAGGAAACAGAAAAGTGAATGAAACTTAAGTAAAATGAAAAGAGAATTTTCCCTCACTGCTTGTTTGATTGGAGATTCTTCTTAGGAATTGAAAGAATGAGTAGAAGAGTGAGAGTGAATAAATATAAATTACTGGAAGTTTTCCACACAGTCCATTACTTTTAGTAGGAATCAAGATACAGGGCATTCCAGAAATTTTTTCTTGCAAGATTGTATTTCCCTTGATGTTCCTCATTGCTAGGAATGTGACACGCCAGTGTCTCCATCATACAGTTTCTTGTATCACATCTTAGTCATCCTCTCTTAACTATAACTATTTAGATTTATTCAGATTCTATATCTTTTCCATGATTTTGTCAAAGAATCAAGTCTAGAACTACTGGGCTTAGTTAAACGTCTGTATTTTCTAACCAAGTACTGACCAACTGCATTTGATCCAGATGACAATGCAACAATAACTAACATAAGCGCCGTGCTAATTTAATGTTGGACCAGGGTATCAAAAATAAGATACGTTCCTTGGACTACAAGAACTACAAGGCAGAAATAAAGACTGCTGATGCTCAGGTTTCTTACAAGGATGGAATCATTGTGCTTGTAACTGGGTGCTTGACTGGAAAGGACAATCTGAGAAAGAAATTCACACAAACATTTTTCCTCGCTCCACAAGTCAATGGATATTATGTTTTGAATGATGTCTTTAGGTATGTCGGTGAGATTGAATCAGACACCGATGCAGGCGAAATTATTGGAGGTGATAACACGCCACAATCAAATTTCCTTACTCCGGATCCAGGTTTGCTTTACCACTAATTCACTAAACATCATTCTGCTTTCTTGCCTAGGTCTTAGATCACTTTTTTTTTTTTTTTTGGAGTTTATCAGCATTTTCATTTTGTTTCAGAGCCCACTCAGGTGTTGGATCCTCCCAACCTGAACCAGTCAACTTCTCAAACAGCGGATGTTGAAGAGAAAGCTGATGACCAAGTGAATGATGAGATGCAAGTGAGAAATGATGTTGATATTCCAACGGTAGGTGAATCTCATTTAGACGAGAATCACATATCTACAGTTGCAGAATCAGCTACGTCCTTCTCCCGGGAGGATGCTTCAATTTTAAGTTCTCAATTGAAGAAGGGGTCAAACAAAGTTTATGTACCTGCTAATACATTGAGAGTGGCTCCTATAATAACTGAAAAACAATCAATTAATTCAGCTGCACCTGCTTCAGGCCCTGAACCATCAAACTCAACTGCACCTGTTAATGAGCTGGAAAGCCATGATACCGAGGATGAAGGTATTAGTTTTTACTATTGTTTGACCAGAAAGGCTCATGTTAAGTTATTAAGGAATTTGCTACTCTTTTTTTTTAGTTCTGTATACAAGAGCAAGCAGCATGCATCGTAATACTATTTCTGACGAGGGAAGAAAATAATCTTAGAAAAATGAAATATTTGAGGTGTGAAGCAATTGTTAGAAATATTTGCTTGTTCCCTTTCTTAAGCTCTTATTCCAAAAATGTGATGTCACTTCGATTGCTTCATTATCTTGCAGTTGAGGGTCACTCCATTTATATCCGCAATTTGCCTCTAAATATAACGGTTGCTCAGCTTGAGTCAGAATTCAAGAAATTTGGACCTATTAAGAAAAATGGGGTCCAAGTCAGAAGTAACGAGGTTGGTTCTGCTGACATCTTATTTCTGTATTTTGTTCTTCCTGGCTCATTATATGTTTATATATTCCCCTTATCTCACCTATTTGCAGCAACAAGGATTCTGTTTTGGTTTTGTTGAGTTTCAAGAGTTCAGCTCAATGCAAAGTGCAATTCAGGTTTGTGTGCTTCAGATTCTTGTTTCACTTCTTGTATTTTCGTTAGTTCTTAGGTTTCTTTTTCTTTTTTCGCGCGTGCGTGCGTGCGTGTTTTTTTTTTTTTTACTATTTTCTTGCTTTGCCCTGGTCATCAACAATAAAGCTCTATGTGGCCTTGATGGAAACTGGAAAGTTGATGCTGGAGCAAAATTAAGAAGAGACTTTCAGACAGGCCAACATTCTTGGCTGATTGAGCATTTTTATGTTTCTACTGTTTATGTGTATTTTATGTAGGTGATGGATGACAATAATGCATGCCATTCGTGTATCAATCACCTTAACATAAACATTTGTTCCACAGTCCCATCAAAGCTAAACTGCTAAAATCCTGCTTAGAAATGACAAAACTGTACCCATGATTTGCACATCATCTGTTTCAGATGTATGCATGTATTCATGTAGGTCTGGTCCAGACTTGAGCATGCTTAGTGGTTATTTGCACGTATTGTACATAAAAGATACTGTTAAACTTCTTGTCTCCCCAGGACCCCATGTTATGGTTTGACAAATTTGGTTGCATCTTATGGCAGACGTGTATCCTAGCTGATCATTGTTGCGTTTTAAACTGCCTTTAAGAATTAAAGTGAAGTGAAACTACATAGTAGGTTGAACCAAAAGTTTTGAAAAATTGTTGTCAATTATGAGTTAAATGTTCCAACATCCACACACGCTTTGGTTAGGTCAGCCAAAGGCCCAGAGAGGAGTGTATTCCTTAATGTCTTCTTCTTCAAGCGTTAAATGCTTGTGTTTTGGCTTCCAATCTCATTATTTTTGTTTCATGGCTGTGTTTTAGCATGTATAATGTAATAATTTTCCTAATTTAGAAAACTTTGAAGAATTATGCTTCCGTTTATTCGCGTTAATGATAAGACGATTGAAATTCAGGCTTCACCCATAACTATTGATGATCTTCAAGCTGTTGTCGAAATAAAGAGGACTACTACTCGAGGTAAGTCAAAGAATATTTTCGATTTCTCTGTAGTGATTCTCAATAAGTATTCTGCATAGAAGAGCATTCGTTAAGATATACTTTTAGTGGGGACAGATTCACCCAATATGATATAGCTGTTGTTTCTGTTATAGTTGGTAGTGGTAGGGGCCGTTTTACCTCTGCTCGTGGTGGCTTTCGAAACGACAGCTACAGGGGTTGTGGAAATTTTAATGCCGTTCGGGTCTACGTGAGAATCAGGGCTCGTGGGAACTCTAGCAGTGGGCGTGGTGGAGAAGGTTATCAAGGAAGAGGAAGAGGTGAACGTCGTGGAGACCTAAGTCAGAATGCCGCTTCAACGTAAATTCGGGCCCGAGGTATACTGGTGGCAATTTTTACAGTTTTTTGTTGCCTTATCTGAAACAGGAAAAGAATTTACTAACGTGTAGTTTCTAAAATCTTTCTTTTTCTAAATTTGGTTTGCCTGAAAATGAAGTGGCATTAGTGTAGTATTTATCATTCTGTCTAACAGAGCTTTGTGAATGGAAATATAACTTGTGCAATGCAACAAATCCTTCTTCTCTATTGATGGAAAAAAGTTTTTATTCTCCATGGATGTTGCTAGTGCTACAAATAGAATTTTATCAGGCCTAGAAGCCCAAATATTGGACCCACCAATTTTGTTGCAGAAAATAATTTCCAAGTACATTTTTTGGTGAATTATATACATAGAAGTATCATGTTGATAAGCTTACTCAAAGTTACGAATTATCTCCAAAACAAGCATTTAGTAGAATAATTTCTTTTTTATTCGACTTAAAGAACTAACTACACCAATAAAGATTCATGTAAAAGTCGTTAGTACCATGAAAATGACCCCTTTCAACAGATTGAAAGACTGGGTAATTCTGATATTTGCATGTCAAAAATATGGTAAATGATATGAAAATTATTTAAACATGTTCAAAAGTAACTTCTTAATTTCAAAAAAAAAAAAGCTTTTGGCTCTGAAGCGAAGCCCTACCGAAACGGCTCATAGTATTGTTTTCCTACATTGAATTGAAATGAACATTGATGCTGGAGCATAAAATAGCCCTATTCTTTGTTCTCTTATTGTACAGCAAAAAAATAGAAACGACAGTTGAAAACAAATATCTGCACTCTTCTGCAGAATCATCAGTGAACCCCCAATCTAGGGCATCTCATGGAAAAATGGGGGAAAGACTGTACTACAATTTACAA
The DNA here is from genome assembly GCA_903798385.1 of Fraxinus cuspidata. NCBI lineage: Eukaryota > Viridiplantae > Streptophyta > Magnoliopsida > Lamiales > Oleaceae > Fraxinus > Fraxinus cuspidata. The sequence continues at coordinate 9,418 of CAIGRP010036648.1, forward strand.
GCAACTAAAATATACGATTTGAACTGAACTGACCTAATGGCAGTCCAAGAAGACACCCAAAAACACTCTCTCCATAAAAGTGCTGGGTCATAAATTACAAGTGGACATGCCTTTCTATGGATTAAGCAATGTCAATAAAATGATACCTCCATAGGAAGCTAACAGGATGGGGGCTGCAGTTGTTTTAAACGTCTTACGACTTGCTTCATTGTTGGCCGGGTGGAAAGAGTATCAACTGTGCACACAACTGCCAAGTGTAAGACTTCTACCAAATCATCATGTGGGCCACCATCCCACAACCCTGCAGTAAAGAACTCCTTGGCACGGCCTTGGCGCAAAAGCATGCATGCCCAAGTGACAATGTTAAATCCATTTCCATACGAAGAGAATGAAGGATCAAGAGCTTTCTTGTCTGACATCAACTCAAGCAATACAACACCATAACTGTATACGTCAGCCTTATCAGAAACCCGGCAAGTCATTGCATACTCAGGAGCAACATATCCAAAAGTTCCAGCCACACCAGTGGTGGCGTGAGTTTCCGAAGTTCCAAGTAGCCTAGCCAGTCCAAAATCAGACAAATAAGCATTGCAGTCCTCATCTAACAAGATATTGCTAGGCTTCACATCACGATGAAGAACCCGTGGCGCACACTGATCATGTAGGTAGGACAGTGCACGTGCTATGTCCAAAGCAATCTTGTGAAGTATCCTCCAGTCTACAGCCCTCGTGGACCTTTCCTGGATAAACTTCTCTAGATTGCCACCGGGCAAATAATTGTATATAAGAAACATCTCTGTTTCACTAGCATGATATCCTATCAAGGTCACAAGATTTGGATGGTGGATCCTTCCCAGGGTTCTGATTTCCGCGTCAAACTGTTGATCACCTTGGAAACGTCCGAGTGCAAGTCGTTTTATCGCAACCAGCACTCCAGGAGCAACCTCAGCTTTGTATGTTGCTCCAAAACCCCCGTTACCAATGCAGTTGCTTGCGTTAAAACTTCCTGTGGCACGCACCACATTCTCAAATGTCAGTGGAACTCCAATGTCAGTAAAGACTATCACTTCCTTCCTAGCAGTTCCACTAACTCTGGACCTCGGTTTCCTTTTTCTAGTGTAAAAGAAGAGTACAATAAGTGCAACAAGAACTGATACAATGGCCGCTGCGGATGTTATGGATGCAATCTCAATTGAGTTAAAACCACTACTGCTCTCTTGGCTTGGCATTCTTGATGGAGGGCCCAGATCCTTTGGCGAATCCCCTGTCCTTCCCTGTTGATTGGCCGGAGACGATGAAGGGTCCATACGGCAGCGTTGCAGAAATGGGTTTCCAAGTACACTGTTGCATTTCATCAAATTATCATTCTGAGGAAGTGGCCCAGACAAATTGTTGAAGGATACATTAAATGATGAGAGTGTGGTCACATTTGCCAAGCAGGGGGGAATTTGCCCAGATAGGTTGTTATTGTTGAGGAGGAGAACAGTCAAGTTTCTCAAATTGGCAATATCTTTAGGAATCTCACCCGATATAGAGTTCGAAGACAGGTCAAGCACTTCTAAAGAGAACAGCTGCCCTAAGCTTGCAGGGATAGGACCGCTCAGGTTGTTTCCAGCCAAAGAAAGACGTTCAAGATTCTTTATTTGGCCAAGACTGCTAGGGATTTGCCCACCCAATGGATTCCAACTTAAATCAAGAGCCCAAAGTGAAACCAAATCATCAATGCTACGTGGAAGAGTCCCAACAATTTGATTACGAGAGGCATCTAAGAGCATCAGAGACTTGCACATTGTGCTAGAATCTGGTGGAAATTCACCAGAAAACCCATTATTGCTGACATTAACCATCATACCTCCCACTTGATCACACTTCTCAAAGAGACTTCCAGGAAACAATCCACTGAGTTTGTTTTGACCAGCAAAAAATGCATAAACAGTCTGCTTCCCTAATCTTTCGGATGAAATGGTCAATGATTGCAAAGTGCCTGTAAAGTTGTTAGAACCAAAATTATGGAACACCGTAAAACTATCACCATCACCAAATAATGGCAGAGAGGTCTCGATTCGAGTTCTGTATGTGAAATACGAAATATAAGCAGATGCCGAATCATTGAACTTTGAGAGATCTCCATGTAAAGATTGAAGTGGAGAACAAGTTTGGTTATTGAATTTGGGAATGGAACCTGACAGATCATTCCCACTGATATCAAAGAGAGTCATACAAGGAACAGGGATTTTGTCAAAGATCTCTCCAGTGAGTCTGTTTGAGCTCAAATTAAGGAAATGTAGATTCTTGCAGGTGCTAAACCCCTCAGAGATTTTTCCAGAATAAAAGTTCTGAGCCAAATTCAGCACCTCTAAGTTTTCACAGGAACCCCAACTACCTGGCAACTGTCCTTGAAGAGTTGCTCCGGGAGCCCACACCATCCTCAAGCTAGGGAGAACGGTAATATCAGCTGGAATCGTGCCTTCATAGAAATTATACTCGTCAGCTGTGAATGGAAACTTTCCCATCGGGAGACTATCTCTTGAACTAGAAACATTAGGAAGTGGATCCCACAAGTTTGACAGCACAAGGACAGATAATTTGGTACAATTCCCAAGCTCAGGCGGTATTGAACCACCAAGATTATTCCTTGATATATCCAATACTTCAAGCTGACTCAGCTGACCGAGTTCATTGGGAATCACCTCCTCTAACATATTTGAGTACAGTAGAAGCGTCTTCAACCCTGTGCAATTCCCAAGACTTTTTGGGATACCTTCAACCAAGATATTCCCTGCCAGCTCCAAACGTTCAAGCTTGCCACAATTACCCCCAATCTCACTTGGAATGGGCCCACCAAGCTGATTAAAGGACAGGTAGAGCCCCCTCAAATCTCTAAACCCTCCAATAAACTTCGGAATAGTTCCATTCACTCGATTCCCTGCTAAATTCATGACTTGAAGACCCACGCAACTTGACAGTGAACTCGGGATCTCCCCAGAAATCTCATTGAATCCCAGGTTAAGAACTCTCAAATTTTTCAACCCCTTAAACTGCACAGGCAGGGACCCAGAAATCAAATTCCCTTCCAGATCAAGAACCTCAAGCTTTTCCATACCCCAAATTTCCACAGGAATCTCACCACTCAAATCATTGAAAGGCAGAGACAAAATCTTAAGTTCAGTAAGTTTCGCAATTGCAGGGGATAATTTACCCAAGAATTGAACTTTACCATAGCTACCCAAACAAGGCCTTCTAATTTCAAACCCATAAAGAGGAAATTGAGAAATTCTAGCGCAAGACAAAGAATTACCTCCACCAGTAATATTCAACGCCACGACCCGAGAACCCGAATCGCAAGAAACCCCGACCCAGGAACAGTGATCCCGGCTTTTCAAATTCCAGCTGGAAAGCACACCAGAAGGGTCTGAAATTGAACCCTTGAACTCCAGCAGAGCAGAT
>CAIGRP010036658.1:0-28982 GCA_903798385.1 Fraxinus cuspidata
TATTTTAGTCTTCAATGATACATGTTACGAACCTGGTGGAAATCAAGCATTCACAATCAAACTTGGAAATTGAGCACTTGCATTACGAACAATCGGAGACAATCAACTATTCGCGCCAAATTCAAAATCAAGCAACAAAACGTGCACTCGCGCCAAATCAATCGAAGATATTATACTTAGATGATTCGAATTCATATGTAAAGATAATACGCTTTAATTCACAGCAATGAATCATTACAAGCTCATAAGTTAAACTTTTATTCACAATATAAACTTTTCACAAAAATACTCGCATAAAAATTATTTTCGGTATGACAAATATTTTCACTTGACTTTTTGAATTCATTACCAATGAAACTCATTTTGAAAAATTTAAGTGAAAAACGTCCATAAAGGATCTACATTTGCTAAAACAATCAAGAAAAGAGCAAAATAAAGTTTTATGCTCTGACAAACATCCGGTAGGTCTGGCAGACATCCAGTAGTCCAACGGTCAAATTTTTAACCGTTCTGATTTCTGATGCTCGACGGCTAGTTTAGTCATCTGGTACAGTGGCGGACGTCCCGTAGAGGTCATCCGGTTGGACAGAAAATTTTGCATTTTTCAACTGCTATAAATACTGACTCATTTGTCATTTATTATAACAACTAGAGAGCATTCAATTGAGATTCTTTGGAGATAAATTGTATTGATCTCTCATACCATTTATTTTGCTATTGAAAAATCTTTGATAAAAATAAATTCTTGAAAATCGTTCCATACATCAAAGATCTTCACACCAAACACTTGAACTTTATTCATTGCTATCTATTAAAGTGTTAGCCTACTTCTCTTCTTATACTCAAATTTGGAACTATAGTTCATTAAGAATAGAAGATTTTATTTGTAAATCTAGTTGAATTGTAAGTCGTATTGAGGTCCCGAAAAGCTCAACGTTGTAAAAGGATCGGTGATTCTTGCTTGTAAGTCACCGGAAGCTTTGTAAAGGATTGGATTGTACCACAAGTCAATCAACATAGTGAAATTGGTCTTGCTCGTACCGGAGAGCTTGGTAATGGAGGACGTAGATCATTGCGTTGGATTGAACCTCCATAATTTCATCATTTGCATTCTCTATCTCTCTTTACTTATTACCTTTATATTCGTGTTTATTATTTAAATTAATCTATTTAATCTTTACTTACTTGAATTTAGATTAAGTTTTCGAAAAAAGTTTTAGAAACCAATTCACCCTCCTCTTGGTTAGCTATTCTTGGGCTATCAATTGGTATCAAAACAAAGTACTCATTTCCAAAGATTTAGCAATCTTGAGTAATGGCTAACTCAATGTTTCAAAATCATGATGGACATTCCACTAATCGACCTCTTTTCTTTGATGGCACACACTACAATTATTGGAAGGCTAGAATGGTGATTTACATTCAATCAATTGATTATAACATTGGAGAAGTTGTTGAATATGGTCCTTATAAGCCTACCAAGACCATTAAGATAGATGATCAACCCGATCAAACTATCCCTAAACCTAGAGAAGAGTATGATGAAGAAGACAAAAAAAATTATCCTTAAATGCCAAGGCCAAAAATTTACTCTATTGTGCATTAGATAAAAATGAATTTAACCGTATTAGTACTTGTGAATCCGCATATGATATTTGGCNGAGGTTGACAAAAGAAAATTATCCCTAAATGCCAAAGCTAAAAATTTACTCTATTGTGCATTAGATAAAAATGAATTTAATCGCATTAGCAGTTGTGAATCCGCATATGATATTTGGCAAGCACTTGAAGTTACTCATGTTGGCACTAGTAAGGTCAAATAAACAAAGAATAATATGTTGGTCGGAGAATTTGAAATTTTTTTATGAAACAAGATGAATCTATTATTTTTATGATTACTCATTTTACGGATATTGTAAATGGTCTAAAGGGATTTGATCATAAATTTACAAACGGTGGACTTGTAAGCAAAATGCTTAGGTCACTCTTGGAGGAAAGAAGTCCTTCAAGGATGTTGATAGAGAACTCCAAGGATGTGAATACGTATCCCTTGGAAGAACTCTATGGAACCTTGATGACTTATGAACTCAAGAAAAAAGAAAAGAAGAATCAAGGAAGGATCCTAAATGCCAAATTGCTCTAAAAGTGGCACTTGATGAGGGAACAACTAATAGTAACATGAGCGATGAAGAGCTCGATGACTTGGTCCTTCTTGTCAAAAAAATGGAGAGGTTTTCGAAACAATCTAAAATTTCAAAAGAAAGAAGAAAAGAGTAAAGAAAGAGGCAATAAAATCATTTGCTAAGATTATGACAAACCCGGTCATAAGAGAAGTGAGTGCCCAAACAAAAAGAGGATCTCCAAGAAGAAAGCACTCCAAGCAACATGGGATGATAGTGACGATGATGATTGCGATGAAGATGAAAGTCAATAAGAAATCCCCAACATGTGCTTCATGGAAATCGATAATGAGGTAAATTTCATTGAAAAATTCTCATATGATAATTTATCTTCCTCTTATGATGAAATTATCATTCTATTCTTAAAAAAAAAAAAAAACATAAATTGTTAAAAAGTGAAATTGAGAAAATTTTGGAAACCAAAAGGGAAAATATTGACTAGGATTCATTGTTCAAAGAAAATTGTTCTCTAAAAGAAAATGTTGAAGATTTGATAAAAATTGTTTTTAAATTCACAAAGAATGAAGAATTTTGATGTAATGCTCGGTAATCAAAAATGTGTTTTTGATAAAGGAAGCATTGAATATAAACCACTTTTATAACAAAAATCTCTCAAAAATTTATTTGTCAAAGCTTCAAATACAAAAACTACATTACAAGAAATGGCTAGAATCATGCTTAACGAGAATAGTTTACCAAAATACTTTTGGGCCGAAGCCGTAATTATCGTTTGTTACATTGTAAATAGAGTTTTAGTTAGTCGTAAGAAAACTAAAACTTCTTACGAGCTTTGGAAAAATAGAGTTCCCAATATTAGTTACTTTAAAGTTTTTGGTTGCAAATGTTTCACTTTAAATACAAAAGATAACTTGGGAAAGTTCGATTCAAATTCCGATGTTGGTATTTTTCTAGGATATTCATCAACTAGCAAAACTTATAGAGATTTTAACAAAAGAACTCTAGTAGTTGAAGAATCCATGCATGCATTTGATGAAACTAATTGACTTGGTCACGAGAAAGGTATTGATGGTGATGTAGGTTTGGAAGCTTTATTCGAACAAATGAAGGTGCCAAATGCCCAAGAGAGTGAAGAAAAATCAACTAAGGTTCAAGATAATCCCCCGCTACCAAAGGAATTGAAGTTTGTTCCATCTCATCCAAAAGAAATAATAATAGGTGATCTATCCAAAGGTATCACTGGTAGAACATCTCTTAGTAATTATCTCGGTAGTTGTGCGTTCATTTCAAAAATTGAACCTAAAAATTTTATAGAACCCAAGTTTGATGAATTTTGGATATTAGCAATGCAAGAAAAACTAAATCAATTTGAAAGAAATCATGTTCGGATTTAGTTGCTAGACCAAATAATCAAATCGTAATTGATACTAAATGGGTTTTTAGAAATAAAAAAGGGATGAAAATGGGATAATTGTACATAACAATGCTAAATTGGTAGCCCAAGGCTACAATTTAGCATTGATGATATTATATCTGGTGCCACTAAAATTCGTCTATGTGAAGAATTCTCTAAGTGCATGATGCATGAGCATGAAATTTGAGATGACTATGATGGGAGAACTTAAATTCTTCCTTGGTCTCCAAATTAAGCAAACTTGTGATGGAATCTTCATCAATCAAAGTAAATACATATTAGACATGCTTAAAAAGTTTGACATGGATGATTTGAAGCCAATGGACACACTTATGAGCACTTCCACAAAATTGGACAAGGACGAACAAGGTACGTCCATTGATATAACAAGATATCGAGGTATAATTAGATCCATTCTTTACTTAACCGCAAGTAGACTCGTTATTATGTTTAGTGTATGTCTATGTGCTATATTTCAATCAAATCCCAAAGAATCACATCTTAAGGCTGTAAAACATATCTTTAGATATCTTAGTGGCACTCGAACCTTAGGGCTTTGGTATCCTAATGGAACTTACATTGATCTACTTACCTATTCAGAAGCTGATTGGGCCGGATGTACAATCGATCAAAAAAGCACTAGTGAAACATGTCACGTTCTAGTCTTTGCTTTTGTATCATGGTTTAGCAAGAAACAAAACACCGTTGCTTTATCTACCATCGAAGCCGAATATAATATAGCCGCTAGTTGTTGTACACAAGTTCTATGGATGAAACAAACACTTAGCGATTATCACTTATTCTTTGATCGTACTCCCATAAAGTGTGATAAATTTAGTGCTATTAACTTATCTAAAAATCCTATTTTGCACTCTTGGACAAAACATATTAAGATTCGACATCACTTTCTTAGAGACCATGCTCAAAAGGGTGGCATTGTACTAGAATTCATAACAAGGGAAAATCAATTGGTCGATATCTTCATAAAACCTCTAGCACATGATCAATTCTCACATCTTAGAAAAGGTTTTGGAATCATTGATGATTTTGAAATATATAATTGAATACATTCGATTACACAATCTCACTATTTTATGTGCATCATTTAGAAAAGAAAAAAGAACGGACAAGCTGACCGGACGTCCCGTTAACACGTCCGATTTGACAGAGATCTTTAAACCCTGGAGACTTTTTAAATCACTCAAACTCTCAATCTATTACTCAATTTCTAGTTGAAATCATTGAACCACTCCATGTCATCATCAAATCTCAAAGCATTTCAACTTTTCATCCACCAAAATCCCATTTTCTCATAAAATCCGAACCCAATCTTTTTCATTCTTATTTCTTAAATTTCGGGATCTAGAAGAACGGGGAAAAAACTCAAGAGCATGGTGCGGCAATCTCCTCCGTTGTCATTCGACGAGGAATTTGATATGGAGCCCGAGGTACCGGTCAACCCGTTTGAAAAATCACCCATTCTAATAGGTAAGAACGTTGATTTTCCTGATTTTACCTTTGAAGTACCCGCATTTCATATTGAAGAATATTTCAAAAACATGGTTTGGGTGTCGGTCGCTACTCTTGAAGAGCATACACATCCTCGTGTTATGGAAGAATTTTACCAAAACATAGTCATTTCACCTCGTCCGGATGAACTTTCATGTCCAATAAAAAATGTTCATATCACTTTCAACATAGCTCTCATTCGTGAAATCCTTGAGCTTGAGCAGTGTGAGACTCAAATTTTTTTTCATAAAACTCATCCTACCCTTGAAGAGTACAACCCTTCCAAGGTATGCCGTAGGGTAACTGACAAGAACTTTGAAAATATCACAAAAATTAGTCCAAATCATCTCACACTTCCTTGCAAAGTTTTACAAAACATCATTGCACACGTGATTTTTCCTCGAAAGGGTCATCAGGACGAGGTAAACGTTTTTTATCTCAATTCTTTTCTTTTTGAACGAAAGCTCGACTTTCCAATTATTGCACTAGGTCTCATAAAGCTTGTACATTCCACGCGACATCTTAAAGCTTTGCCCTATGGAATGCTTCTTACCAAAATTTTTAAACATTTTAACATTCCTCTCCATGATGAGACTTTTATTAAACTTCACCCTACCGACACCATCAACATTTAAACCCTTAAAAAGATGAAAATAGTAAAAGAACATAGTCAATGAGTGGCTCAAACGAAAGGGTTTGACCCCACCTCTGGTCCCTTGACTCTACCTTTTGAAGGTGATGGGGGTTGATGATGCTGATAATTTACCACAAGTCCCACACTTGCCTCATGACATTTCTATCCCTAGTGCTCCTCGCTCATCGTCTAGTGGTTTCACATTTACCGATGATCACTACACCCTCCTCAATGGCCGTATTGATTCTCTTACCTCTTTAGTGGATGGACTTGGCAGGATACTTTGGGAGTTGCAGGTGTAGCAGGACGCCATACGGGCTGAACAGGATGTTATTCAAGCACAACGGGCGGACATGCAAGCTCAGCAGAATGCATTCTACGCTTACTTTTATGGACTCTTTCCACCACCACCTCCTCTGGAGCCGTAGTTGTTGTTCTTGTTGTTAGTATAGATTGTCTTTATGTTCTTATGACTTATCTAAAATATTTTATGTTATGGCCTAGCTTACTTTAGAGGCATCATTATTTATGATTGTGTTCTTTCATGCTTAATACTATGGTTATTATGCATGTTTTGCTTTATGCTTTTTGTTTATGCCAAAAGGGGGGAAAAGGTATGATAAGATTGAATGATTATGCATGATTGAATTATAATTTACAATTCATTTTTATAAAGATATGAATATATGAAAAAGGGGAAAACTCATACTTTAAATGCGTGGCTATCTATTTGTAAAATATAGGGAAAACATGAATTACATGATAAATTTATAATTTATATTCCTTTATCAACGTGATATTAATTGTTCATATCTTACATTGCAAATCATCTTGAATGTCATAATCAAAAAGGGAGAAATTGTTGACCTATGGTTGATTTCAAGTTTTGATTATAACAAAAAAATTATTATTATCTCTAACATTTTTTATTTTAGTCTTGAATGATACATGTTACGAACCTGGTGGAAATCGAGTATTCACAATCAAACTTGGAAATCGAACACTCGCATTAGGAACAATCAGAGACAAATCAAGTACTTGCGCCAATTTCAAAATTGAGCTATAAAACGTGTACTCGTGCCAAATCAATCGAAGATATTAGATTTAAATGATTCGAATTCATATGTAAAGGTAAAACGCTTTAATTCACAGCAATGAATCACCACAAGCTCATAAGTTAAAATTTTTATTCACGATATAAACTTTTCACAAAAACACTCGCATAAAAATTATTTTCAAAATGACAAATATTTTCACTTGACTTTTTGAATTCATTACCAATGAAACTCATTTTAAAAAAATTTAAGTGAAAAACGTCCTCAAAGGATCTACATTTGATAAACAATCAAGAAAAGAGCAAAACAAAGTTTTATACTCTGGCGGACATCCGGTAGGTCTAGTGGACGTCTAGTAGTCCAACGGTCAAATTTTTAACCGTTCTTATTTCTGACGTTCAATGGCTAGTTCAGTCGTCCAGAACATAGCGGACGTCCGGTTGGACAGAAAATTTTGCGTTTTTCATCTGCTATATATACCTACTTATTTGTCATTTATTATAAGCACTAGAGAGCATTCAATTGAGATTCTTTGGAGCTAAAATTATATTGATCTCTCATATCATTTATTTTGCTATTGAAAAATCTTTGATAAAAATCAATCCTTGAAAATCATTCCATACATCAAAGATAATACATCAAAGATCTTCACACCTAATACTTGAGCTTCATTCATTACTATCTATTAAAGTGTTAGTTTAGTTCTCATCTTATACTCAACCTTGGAACTATCGTTCATTAAGAAGAGAAGATTTCATTTGTAAATCTATTTGAATTGTGAGTCGTGTGGAGGTCCCAGAAAGCTAAATGTTGTAAAAGGATCGGTACTCCTTACTTGTAAGTCACTGGAAGCTTTGTAAAGGGTTGGATTTCACCAAAAGTCAATCAACGTAGTGAAATTGGCCTTGCTCATGCCAGAGAGCTTGGTAACGGAGGACGTTGATCATTGTATTGGATTGAACCTCCATAATTATATTGTTTGCACTCTCTATCCCTCTTTACTTATTGCCTTTCTATTCATGTTTACTATTTGAATTAATCTATTTAGTCTTTACTTACTTGAATTTAGAATAACTCTTCGAAAAAAATTTAGAAACCAATTCACCCTCATCTTTGTTAGCTATTCTTGGGCTATCAGTGTCGTTGTGCTTCCCGACCAAAACTAGGTTAGAGACCCACTTCGGATAAATTGACTCATGAATGAAACGATTATCGATTATCTTCTTAAGTTTGTCCTTTAAAGCTTCGTACCTCTTCGGGTTGAGAGCTCTCCTTTTTTGCCTGTGAATATAGCCTTTGGATCAATTTTTAAGTGGTGGCAACTAACTTTTGGGTCAATGCCACCATGTTCCCATGCTTCTAGGCGAATATGTCGAAATTCTATAGTATCAAGATTTTTAGCTTCTCCTTGGCTTTTATCGACAGATTTCATCTGATCTACAGGTATTTGGAGGGGTCTCGTGGATCTACTGGAAAGCTATCCAGTTTCTCCATAGAGAATATTTGAGACTCGCAATCGATGGTACGAGGATCTAGCCCTTCCAAGCTAGCTGCTTCTTCAACAACTTTCTCTTCTCCAAAGGGTGTCCATTCTTTACAGATAATTTCTTCTTTAGAGGTATCTATAACTCTGAGGATTGCCTCTTACTAAGAGGCATCCGTTATTTTGATATCCTCCCCTTATAAAATTTGTGTCAATTTCCATGATAGGCTCTTGGCTAGAATTTGTCAGGGGCTTCTTCTTTGACTTTAACCATCCCTAGGCCCTTCCGCATCATAGTCTCTCATTCTGGAAGTGTGGTTTCTATTGGGACGCCTTGGCTTAACATTTCTAGGCTATTGCGTCTGCCTAGGATGTGCATCTCTTTGGAGGCGCTTGCTTTTCCCCTAAGTGGTATTCGGAGTATGCCTCACAATGTCTCTGCAATTAGCAATGATGTGTCTATAGGAGTGATGGTATGCACAATAGAGGGGCGCTTCATCTTTATTTCTAGGTTCAGCGCCTCACCCCTGCCTTTTCCCATTTGGAAGAATCTTTGATAAGGTCTGTCCAGGTTCGTTTTAACACCAGGGTTCACTATCTCTTATGCTAAAGTAGACACTGCATTTAATGTCGCTGGAACCAATGCTTGTCCAGGATTGACAAGGGTCGACTGTCCAACCCGATGATCCATCATATGTGAAGTTAGGCCTCTTCCTCTTTGCATTTGAAGAGATTTGGTTGGCCATGTTCATGTGATCTCTCAATTCTTCATTGATGATTTTATGCCTTATCATTTCCAATAAGACATCGTAGTTGGTAGGGTCCTTATTCTGCATATCTTTTAAGAAGAGAGAGTTCTTGTCCAATCCTCTCCTTTGGGTCGTTAGAGCCTTCCTATCTGTCACTTGCACATAGTAGGTCATCTCATTGGTGAAGCAGGACAAGAAACTTTTCAGGGACTCGCCCTGCTGTCGCCGTATATACTACAGGCGTTGGATAGGTCATTCACCTTCTTTGCTTATGGCGAAGCACTTAAGGACTGCCTTTTTGAAATTTGGCCAGCTCCAGATGCTTCTTTTTGGCAATCTGGTATATCATATTTCAGCCGCTCCACTTAGATTTAAGTGGAAGGCTCTGCACTTCATGGATGGGATGGCTCCTCTTAGACTCATGTGAGTCTTGAAGCTGTTGAGATGCTTCGCAGGATCACATCTCCCATCGTACTTGGAAATTTTGGGGAGGGTGAAGTGGTTTAGTACAGGGGCATTTCTAATCGCTTGCAAAAATGGTGAATTGTTGTTATCATCGTAAATGTCACATGACCTCCGTAGTTTATCAGAATCCTCATCTTTCCTAAACTAAGTTTCTGGGATAGATGGAAAGGTCCTGCTTTACTTCTAGCCTGCTATTTCTTCTCATGCCTATTTATAGGGGAAGGATTATAAGGACATTGTTGTAAACCGGTTCGCCCTGTCTCTCGAATCAAAGAGGCTCATGTTACCTATTTCTAGGTACATGAGGAGGTTAAGCCAACCCATTTCAGGCACAGGGGAAGGTTAAGCATGCATATCTCTAGACAACCCTGGTTCATCTTATTAAAGTTGCTTACGGACCTCTGAGCCCGATAATCTAATTTGTAATTCGGAGTAAAGTTGAATGGGGCCTATTTGGGTCGTTCAATGGCATAGCTGGTGGATGTATCAACCTCAACCTCCCTTTCTCGAGGGCTTCCATCCAAGTGTAATGTTGGTATCTAGCCATTTGGCTCTGGACCTTTTCTTCACCATAATAATATCCCTGTAACGGGTTGTAGAATGCATTTCCTGGGGCTACGTATGGAGGGACTAGGTTTTCTCCTTGGCCCCACATGGTCATCTGCAGTTCATGCATCGCTATGTTCTACTGAGTTATAATTCTCATATTGGTGGCCATTATGGTCACTTGTCTAGTAAGTCTGGCTGCTTTTCTGGCCCCATCCCTTGACCCGCCTCGTCTGTGTTGTTGACGAGGTTAAGGTCAGGTGACTGAGATGGCATGCAAGGGTTCTCCTTCTTCTGGGTATTTCTTCGTCATCGAGGTGCATTTTCATCATTGCTTGAACTAATGTTAACAAGTTTTTACTTGAAAAATGTTACTTTTCTCAAAGATTAAATCAGCTCTAAATCAAGCAGTTTTTTTTCTTTGGATTTTCCAGCGATTCTTTCTTCAAGAACATCCTTTTTTTCAAAGGTTAGAAAATTTCTTTCGAGTCACTTCCAACTATCTTCTTCCCACGAGATACTTGTTGTTAAAATGTTTGGTTTTCCACCAACAACATCAATCTGTTGACTCCAAAAAACGTGACGCTAATGTGGACAACAGATGTTGGGCTCACTCACTCCAACCTAGGCAAATTTCGGCGTGTTTTGTCTGGAGTACCGAAAAGAAGTGAGGAAAATGTGAACATAGGAGATGCTTCACGACATGAGACATAAGTGTTCGAGTACCGACAGATGAAACAAAGATGATTGTACTAACAATAATTACCAATCAAATGCCTATGATTATCCTCTAAAGATCAAGTTAATAAATATGGAACAAGCAAGACGATATATGGAGAATTCTTCCTCTTGAATGTGTGTTAAAAAAGATGCTTACAATGCTATTTTGTATTTCTTTTTTTAGATTTCCAAAAGCCCCCTTCTCATTTACAAAGACTTCCTATTTATAATGTTCAGGCCGATGTGGGGTCCGTTGGATCAGAATTACATGGTCTCATCTCCTTGACTAAGACTTCACATCACTGTCTATCATACAATAAATACATTGACAATGGGTCAGTCACCTTATACATTAGGCTGATACACCTGACATTCTTTATAACAAACATTACATCAATCATACCTAAAAATTGTCTATTAATCTTTTAAGAGACATGTTCAGTTTCATAAGCCTTGGATGAACTAGGGCTTCGGTTGGGAGAAGATTTGTATTGGTCTTCTGTGTGTGGGAAGAGCTTTGTCGTCTTTTCTAATTTCTTTAGGTAGCATTTTGGCTTAACAGGAAGCTCTTCGAATTTACGTGCTTCGACCATTTAAGCAGTACTTCAGCACAATAACTTCAGCCATTGATTTGGTCTCTTTACATTTGACCAATTGACTATTTGTTGACTTTTCTTTCCACGTGGATTGCTACGTGACATTTTGATTTGAGCCTTGGTGGCAAGGTGTAAGACAAAGCATGAACTTTCAGCACAAATTCCATATCTATCAAAGCCAACTGATTTAATATACTTTGAAAGTTATTCAATTGCTTAAAAATTGGAGTCCATCTACGCAGCTCAACTCAATAAGCTTCATGAAATGAAATTCTTTATATTGTAAATTTTGTGGTGGAAATCACCCTTCAATCAATAGCCACAACACAAAGTTAAGTAATACCAATTGGAATAACAGAATAATAAGCAGAAAATGAATAGCGACCATCAATCTTCCCTTTGATTTAGAAATGGCAACTACAAATGGAATGGACAGGGCTCAGATAAATACCCAAACCGCAAAGCAACACCAACACCGAAATAGCCCAAAGAAATTTGTACCAAAGTCATCAAGAAATCGTCCAAAACAAGTCACAAAGAGAGGCAGTGGTGCTGTCGTAAATGGACAGCGAACATGGGCAAAAGGAGGCGTAAATAGGGGTTGTCGGTAGTGCGACACAGGGGCCAAAGGGGTACTCCGATGAGAGAAGGAGGAGAATAGCTGTTCACAAAGAGCAAAGGAAGACAGCAAACGATCGAAGACCAATTTCACAGAGAAAATAGGGATGTAGCCGCTATTCTCAAGGTCAAGAAGAGAAGCCGTGTGTATTGTACACACTAAAGGGAGGGATGTCAATTATATACAGGCGCTACACAATAATAGGTTAAACTATTAATTTGGTCGAGCTTCACACAAATAATTAGACCAAACAAGAATCTTGGCTCGTCTCTAATGTTGGGTTACTAGTTGTGGTTTGGATCGATTAATTAATTAATTGAGTCTCAATATTGGGTTCTAAATGAAACCATATAATTTTAGTGATCAACTAATCATCATAGCCCCGAGTTTGTATTTGATATCAACATACCAAACAAACACAACGCTGTATATGTTTCATTCACAACATGCTAATATACACTGTTATCAACTCATTTGTGAACTTTTCAACTGCCTTTCTGTATAACTTTGTCCAATCTTTGTATATCTTTTGATTTTCTAGAGTTATCCAAATAAGTACCCACATGATCTAGAAAACATAGCAAATCTTCCAGTCGTAACTTTTGACTTTAATAATTTGTAACGATTAGTTTTATCATATGGATATAGTCATGTTTTCACCAAGCCTTCTATTTAATTAATGTAAAATATATCAAAAAACTGTTATGCCAAACTACTGTCCTTTGCAAGTTAAATAACAACCCCAAACAATTAAAGATAGCAAACAGGCAAATATAGAAATACCAAAGAAGAGAGAAACACGAGAGAACAAACCAAATTTTATGTGGGAACCCACCATTGTGAAGGGAAAAAACCATGGGCAACTCCGAGACAAATCCACTACAATAAATAGAGATTACAATATTCAAGTTTATGCCCAAACATGAAGTAAGCATATTGAAATTCAACAATTTCAATTCTCAAAAAAAGATACAATGAAAAATCACACCCTAAGATTGATTCTTTCTCTTTCTTGACGACGACAGCTTTTGTTTTTGTTTTCTCTGTTAAGCCTCTATTTTCTCTATGCTACAGCCTTGATTTTCTATCGTATAGCCTCATATGTTGACCTACAATACATATTATAGTGGATTGGGCCCACTCCTCATAAGCTGGAAGCCCATATAACAATCTCCATCTCCAACCCACTGAGGAAGGAGATTATCATCTAACACAGTAATTAGAGCCAATGCCCACTTGTCTGGCACAAAGTTCAAGCTTTTCTCTGGTTGCAACCTTTGTTATCACATCAGCTAGATTCTTCTCGGTATGAATCTTCTCTAACAATATCAATTGTTCCACCACTACTTGTCATAGCCAATGATATCTCACATCAATGTGTTTCATCCGAGAATGATAAGTAGCGTTCTTGCTAAGGACTAATGGGCTCTGACCGTTGCAATTAATACATACCCATCTTGCTTCAAATCTAAATCTTATAAAAACCGTTTCATCCAAAACATGTTTTCGTTGCTTCAGTTACTGCAATATACTTAGCCTCAGTTGTAGATAAGGCAATACACTTTTGTAATCTTGACTGCAATGAGGCAGCCCCCTTGCAAAAGTAAACAAGAACCCTGAAGTAGGTTTTTAACCATTCAGGTCACATGCTATATCCATGTCTATAAAGCATTCAAAACCTGGTTTTGAACCTCCAAAAATTAAGCACATCTTTGAATTATTTCTCAAGTATCTAAAGATCAATTTCAGTGCCTCCCAATGATCTTTACCAGGATTGACAAGAAATTTGCTGACCACCCCAGCTGGATGAGAAATTTTTGGCCATGTAGAAACTATGGCATGAATCAGACCCCCAACCGTAGAGGAGTAAGTGTAAGGCACCCAAATTTTATTAACTTAAATTTTAGGGTGTTACCGATACCATTTCATAATCATACTCGAAGCGAAATTATTCAACAGAGAATTTAAACTATTTGAACCTTAATATACGAAATTGAATAAAATATAGTGTCAAGAATTTAAGAACATTAAATGGAAAATACAGAAAAACACGAAACAACATGACAAAATTTATTATTGAACATTTTTCCGAAAATTTTTACTTGGCAACCTGCGCACTGCTCAGCCACCATCCACGTTGACCGATCTAACCTGAAATTTTAAAATTTGAAAGAATAAGTAATTTAAACTAAGTAGGATACGTGCGTCCAAAACAATATAATAACTTTTTAAACATAAATTTACAACATTCCATACCATAATTTCATCAAGAGATTGCGGAGATCAATCGAATGCTCTAACGCATTTATGTGCAACATTTGAGAAAACCCGAAGGAGATCACACATTTCATTTTATTTCATTGAGACCCGCAGGTCAAGTAGCATTTCATGAAATAAATTACGTAGAAAAAATCATAATATTGCAAGGACATAACAACTTGCACATAGTATCCTACCTCGTTAGATCAATCGAGTTTTTGAAAGAAGATATGATTGAACGTTCCAAAGCTTTTTTCCAATTTTCTTGCCTGCGTTAAATAACAGGGATGGAGAATTGCTTTTTGTTTGAAATAACGTTTCCCCATAATTTGACTTTTGCGGGGTATAAACAGGGCAGATTCCCTATGGTGAGTGGAAAAAAAAATGTGTATGCTAATTTGGATCTATAATTTGTGGTAAGCTAAAATCTTTAGGCATAATTATATCAAGTATATGCTTAAATAAATCCTAATCATCCATTCACAATAGTGACGTGGGAAAAGAAATGATGCATGATTGAGTTCATATTGTATTTAAATAACTTGTTTCTATCCAAAAAGTAAGGTAATCATTACACTTACATCAAAAGAATTGGAAAGACCGTGTCCCATAAGCAAAGTGATAAGATTTGATTTGCATAATTTCCATGTATCATGCCAAGAGTTTTGTCCAAAATATATTATAAATTAAACCATTCAAACTCCTAAAAAGAAGCTACCCTATATTTTACATCGATCAAGTCATAGCCATGTAAGAAAAATATTCTTCCATATCAACTAGTACACGTGAGGAAAGATTTCAAACCATTGTTAACTTATTTAATTGTAAAAAAGAAAAACTACTATATTTCTATCAAATAATACACGAGGCAGCCATCTTCATCCCTTTCGAATTCAAAAATGTTACTTAAATGTAAAACTAATTTATAAATTTAAGTGCAATAACTTAGACTTTACTTATCCGAATCGACTTTTTCTCGAGCCTAATTTACATGATTAATTACGAGCTATCCAACGAGCCCAAAATTTATATATTTATTATTACTCTATCAATATTTAAATATTTGAATCCAAATAAAATTGAATGTAACATGTCACTCTGGCCCACCAACTTTTAAAATATGAAATGTAGTAGATGTAATAAATAAATTTTATTCTGTAAGTTTTTGGGGTGTTACAGTAAGGAATCTCTAACACAATTTCTTTATTTTCATTCTTTGAAGGACAAGTCATCTTACTCATTTGAAGTGACTACCAAGTGGTGTCCCAATTGATTTAGCATTCTTCATGTTAAACCTTTCCAACACTCTTTCTATATATTTATCCTGTGATAGCTATATATTTCTGGCTTTCCTATCACGACGAATATGCATCCCCAAAATTTGTCGTGCTGGTCCAAGATCCATCATGTCAAACGACTTGAACAAATATGCTTTCAAACTATAAATCAATTGAACAATTTGCCCCACTATCAATATGGCATCTATATATAGCAAAAAGGTAACAAAGTTACCACCATGGAATTCTCAGTCCTGGTATAACCATGACCCATCATAAATGAATGAAACTTCTTATACCACTGTCTTGAAGCATCTTTCAACCCATACACTCTTTTTTAATCTATAAACCATATGTTCATTTCCTTTTACTTCAAATCCCTCTAGCTAAATCGTTTAGATTTCTTCCTCTAAATCACCATGGAGAAAAGTTGTCTTTATATCTAACTGTTCAAGCTCAAGATCCAAACTAGCTACTAAACCCAAAACCACTTGAACGGAAGTCATTTTGAAAACATGAGAAAATATCTCATTGAAGTAAATCCTTTTCTTTTGACCGAAGCCCTTCACCACCAATCGAGACTTATACTTTACTAGCTTTTTGCCATATTTATTCAACTTGAACACTAGGAAGCTCTGGTAGCTTTAAGTATTATTTTTCTGCAAAGAATTAATCTCTTACCTAGCTCTGCTTGTCTTTATGAGTTTAAACTTTCTAGCTTCCCCTTATCAGTTACCAACATATAATCCAATACAAGGTGCTTGGTTGATGGATGATACTCCCTGGTAGACCTTAGACCTTCTAACCTAAGGTTCCAACGTAGTAGGTTGCTCCCCCTGCTCAACATCCTTCAGATCATCCTCATAACCCTACTAGCTCATCAGCATGACTGTTAATGTGTGTCTCTATCCCTCGAATGAAACTATCTAGAAGTAAAGTGATAGGTGAAAGGTCAGTGACACGCTTAAATCTGCCAACTTCTAATTTTCATAGAAAATCATATCTCTGCTTCTGATTATTTTCTTTTTTTTTTTGTTCGGATAGCATAGTCTATAACCAAATTCTTCATCTCCGTAGCCAACAAAAATGCAAGCATTAGCTTTATCATCTAATTTCAACCGTTGTTTTTAGGCATGTGTACAAATGCCTTGTACCTTAAAACTTTCAAGTGAGAATACGGAACACCCTTTCCTATCCACACGTTATCTGGAATCTCAAAACCTAAAAGGATTGATGGAAATCTGTTGACTATGTAGCGCACCGTACGAATAGCTTCCCCATACGAATGACTAACTTAACCACACCATTCATAACATACTTCTAACCTTTTCCACAATGGTGTGGTTCACTCTCTGCCAGGCCGTTACGTTGTGGGGTACCAGGAACTTTCTTTTCATGTCTAATACCATCTATGAGTAGTAATTTTCAAACACTTTAGAAGTGTATTCTTCTCCATTGTTAGTCCAAAGACACTTCAAAATCTTTCCACTTTCTCGTTCCACCATGGCATAAAACTTCTTGAAGTGCTGAAAAACATGTCTTTCGATCTCAAATAAAACACCCACAACTTTCATGAAACATCATTAATAAAAGTAAGAAAATACTTATTTTCACCTAATGACCCTACCTCAATGGGACCACAAATATCAGAATAAACAAAATCTAAAATATTGGACATTCTACTAGAAGACTTCTGAAAGGAGACTCTGTGCTATTTACCAAGTAAATAATAATCACATAAGTTTAGTGATGTATCTTTGGTAAAAGGAATGAGAGATTTTCTTGCCAAAATCTGCAATCCTTTATCGTTCATGCGAGCCAGCCGTTTGTTTCACAAGTTTGGTGAAGAATCACCTTTAGTAGCATTTACTACTTCACTACACACTTTTACTTGTGTCTTGTAAAGTGTGCAACAAACATTTCCTTCTATCAAATACCATCAACCCTTTTATTAGTTTTCATTTTCCGCCACCAAAATAATTATCAATCCTACTTCATCAAAGGCATGTGTAGATAGCAAATTCAAGCGCATGTTTAGAATAGGTTGCACATTCTTCAATGTCAAGCTGCATCCAACATCTATCTAAAGACAAATATCACCAATTTCTATAATGCTAGCAAAACTGTCATCGTTCCTCTTCACCTTGCCAAAGTTCCTCGATTTGTACGATGTAAAAAGCTCCCATCTTAAAGTACCATGGTAAAATGTCAATATCAAACTCAATAAATGGATCCCCATGATAACACTACTCATCTTCAATTAAAAAAAAAAATTGCTACTACTACATCCTTATCTGAAGTACTAGCTCATGTATTCTGATTAGTCTTCTTCTGATTTTTCTCCTCTTTCAGTTTATTTTTCCAAGCATTGTAATGTTTCTTTATATGACCATCTTTATCACATAAAAAATGTGTAACCTTTCTTTTTGCCTTTAACTGACTCTAGAACTTACCATGTCCTTTAGAGCCTTTTCTCTTACTCCTTCCTCTGTCCTCTGTATTCCTACCCGAGTCATTTCTTCTTATTTCTTGATTAAACAAATAGTCTTTCACTAGAGTAAATCAAGTACAACATTCAGAGTAGAGTTACTAAGTGATGCCATCAAAGTCTCCCAACTATCAAACAATGAACTCAGAGGTAACATTGCTTGCATCTCATTATCTAACACTATTTTCACTGTGGCCAATTGATTTATTAAGTCTTGAATTCACTCAAATGCTCAGCAACTGATTTTCCTTTTCTTTAGCTTTAGATTCACAAACATTCTAATAGCAAAAGCTTTATTTTAGTTTTGTCTTCCTCAAATAGAGACCTTTCAATTTCATCCATAGCTTGTTAGCATCCGTCTCTTGAGATACATGATGAAAAACACTAAGGTCAATCCACTGTCTAATAACCCAATAGCCTTTTGATTTTTCTTTTCACATTCCCTATCTAATTTCGTGTTTGGCTTGGCACTATCACCTTCAATAGGATCATGCAAATCCTTAAGTAAAGGATATCTTCCATCAGTGGCTTTCAAATGGAATAATTAGATGACATGAGTTTAATCATAGTACCCAAAATATACTCCATTCAATTTACGCTAGACAATTAACCCACACTTTGAACTAAGCTCTAATACGACTCTATTAGGCCAAACTACCGTCATGTGCTTGTTTTCTCTATTCAGCCTGTATTTTCTCTAGGCAACTGTCTCTGTTTTCTATTGTATAGCCTCATATGTTGACCTACAATACGTATTATAGTGGATTGAGCCCACTATTTCACATGGGCTAGAAGCCCATACAACAATCTTTCCCTCCAGCCCATTGAGAAAGGAGGTTATCCTTTAACAAATTAGTTAGAGTACATGTTGGCCAGTCCGACAAAAAGCTCAAGCTTTTCTCCGGTCACAACATTTGTCATCATATAAGGGAATTCTTCTCAGTATGGATCTTCCCTACCAATATCAATTGTTCCACAATACTTGTTGTAGCCAATGATATCTCATATCAATGCACTTCATCCAAAAATGATAAGTAGCATTCTTGCTCAGGTCTAACGCGTTATGATTGTTGAAATTAACTACATAACCATCTTGTTTCAAACCCAAATCTTGGAGAAAACATTTGGATTTTTGCATAAAAAGTTAGGGTAAGGTGTATTTTAAAAAATTGATTTTTTTAAATAATTATGTAGTAGGGCACTGAGGGACACAAAGGGCTCAAGTTTTTCGGGTCAAATTGTCATTCCTAACCTAACACTCTATTACCACTTATTAAAATAAAACATAAATTATTACAGCCGAATAAATAATATAATTTTTTTTTTTGCTTTTGTGTAATTAAATAGTAACTAATAGTTATATAGCATAAATTAAGCATAATTAAGTTGAAAAATCACAATCTAAATAAGAATTAATAAGAGTAACGAAGTACTTAGGATATACTTGTAACTATGAACTGCACTATACCAGATATCCAGTAGTTATTGAAGGATACATTGATGCTAAGTAGATATTTGATATAAAAACTCAAAGTCTACCAATAAATTTGTGTTCGCGTTTGAAAATCCATCTATATCATGGAAATCATCTAAGCAAATAGTTATAGTTAGATCTACTATCGAATTTGAGTTTATATCACTCGATAAAAATGGTGAAGAGGTTGAGTGGCTACACAATTTTTTAGTTCAACATGGTCAAAGCATGTGCCAACAATTTGCATACATTGTGATAGTCAATCTATGATTGGAAGGTACAAAGAAACATAATAATGGCAATCTAGACATATATGTTATAGACATAATACTATAAGGCAATTAATCTCAACTGAAATTATCTATGTTGACTATGTGAGGTCAAAGGATAATATTACTGATTTCCTAACAAATTGGTTAAATATAGAGTTAATTAGAAAGTTGTCGAAAAAAACAAGACTTAAGCCTTTGAATGAATGTTACTACAATAGAAACCCGGTCTAATTGAGTGAGATCTTAAGATCTAGGTCCAAAAGGATTGTAAAAATTTAATCAAATCACTATGGGGAATAGCATCCCATGTTCACTCCTATGATTTAACAATAATGCCCATAATGATGAAGGATAAATAATAAGCTTTTAATAATTCTTATTCATAGAAAATTGAGTGAGGTAATGTGGGTTATTTGTAATAAGAAATGACCTACTAGTGTTTGAGCTCCATTTTTTGAATATTTTGTAATAGAGAATTTTTTTCTAAAGAATGTGTGGGTAAAAAGTAAGAAACTGTAATAAGTTTACGTGTAAAATTATTTTATTAGAAGAATATGTAGTTGAAAATTAATTTGAAAAAAGAATTACTTTTTATATAATGGGGCTCAAACAGGAGCTATGTGAGAGAGAAGTGGGGGACGCTTTTACGGAAATTGTGTGTGGCTCATACTCTTAGAAATGCTGAGAACCATGAGCAATTTCATAGTCATAAACAAATAAAACAATGAAAACTACATTCTATTGAGAAGAATCATTTGGAGTATGTAATTATTTACACAAAAGGCACAACGATTCAAAGACGTCCACGTATACTGGTCAGCTAGTGAAGCAAATATATTTTTAAAAGAGAATGTTCAAACGGAAATGTCTATATATCCAATGCATATTTCAACCGTTGAACTTCATCATCAAGTCTTTATGTTTTCCATTTCTATGTCTATCTCAATTTTCATTCATGTAGGAAATTGATACAAAAATGGCTTCTATAAGGCTGGTTTTGGCATAATAAAGGGGATCCGTTTGTTCAATTTAGAATATCAAAGTTGATTCGTGTTATTCTTCACGAGAACATCAAAATCATATATTTATTTGTCAAAGATGACGTTCGAGAGAATGAAAAATTGGAGTTAAAATTTGTTCAATTGAAAGAAATTTATTGTTGGAGGGAAAGCTATTTTAGTTTGTCCCCATAGGAAAATTAACAAGGCAAAGATACATTTATTTATGGTTTCACTTTTTAAGTGTGTAATCATGTACAGTGTAAATGCTGTCTCTACGTATGTGCACTTGAGGGTGCAAATCATGTATGAAATTAGCACCTCAAACCATTGAACTTATCTGTGAACGTGACCAATTTAGACGAATGCCAAACCAAAATTGGCCCCTTAGAAGGGTCCATATTTTACCTTTATTTTCCATATAATTTTTCTTACAATTAACTTAACTCCTAGTATTCTTGAAACTCTTATATATATAGCTTGTTAATGGAAAGATAAACAGGCAGGGTTAATAACTGTGTTAATGATTGTAACATGTACAACTACGAGTCTGTTAAGTCACCCATTAGAGCCTTTTATATAGGTCGGTTTTTTCCTTTGTTCCACACACGAAATTCTCATCTTCTTTCCAGTTTCTTTCTCGCAGAATTTTTCACTTTATGTGAGGAGTTTTGGTTATAGTTCAGATCAAATTCAGTTTGCTGATGTAGAAATTTAAGTGCTCAATTTCAATTGATTTCTCCATTGTATCCTGGTGGTCAAACAAAACTTGAAACACTTACGGTTAGGGAACGAATTTATTTTAAGGACGCTATCTAATACATAGGCTTCGGTTTGCCAATATGTTCTCCTTACATCAAATATTATTTCGTGTAGTTTATGATTGATTACGTTCATTTTGTAATTAATAAAATATATCATTTTGCAAATTTTGTCTAACGGTAACTTGTAAACGTGCAATTATACATGAAGTGTAAATTTTATATGCAACCATTGAACTTTCTGTGACATTGGTTCATTAAAATTAATTCGTATGAATTTGAATTTAACATCAATGTTTGGTCACTGAACATTAAATTCAGTTTAAATTTTCATAACTCTATTACTTCCCGTATTCTAAATTGATGAAAATTACTTAATGGACAACAATACCTCAATAGATCTTCCAGATAATCGCATCGTGACTTTCCAATTTGCAAATATGCCACATCATAAAAGTCTAAAAATAGGGGAAAAAATAAATAATTTAACATTTTAATCTATAGACGTTGTCATAACCTTCATTTTTAGGGTATTGCATAGTCATTACATGGAAGATTATTGCAATATTGTTACTACAGAAGCAAATTTTGTTAGTTTGGAGAGTGATATGGGGCAGAATGTGATAGAATCATGAAATGAAAATAAAATTGAAGTTCAATTATCCAATTAATACAAATAAGAGTTTTGTGACTCAATTGAGATTTCACTTAAAGTTTAGATAACTACAAATGAAACATACCCTCTATACATAACCAGCTGGGACAACTGCATCCACTCTTTTGGGCTTGTTTGGTTTTTATTTTAAACCTCATCATACTAGTACTAATTACTTATTAAAGGATAGAATTAACAAATTTGTACAATTGTTATTGACAATCATGGTTGACAACATTGATGTTGTCAAATTGAACCATTAATTTAAAAAACAGTTTTAAAAATAAATAAATGTGATGTTGGTACAAGTAGCATGATTGTAACCGATATATATGTACTACAATGGCCAGAAAGAAAGGACTAGGAAGAGGCCCTAAAACTTGTAATGGCTGTGGGGATTTGTGGGGACAATCTATAGGACCATTGCATCACTAAAGCTACTAACCGACAGCATGCAGCTTCATTTCTGTTTAATGCTATAATTCGTACTCAAAATCTTCGTGGAAAAGTCATTCCATCAGCTCAGCCCCCTTTTGTTTTTTTGCAAGTAATCAGCATACAAGAAACAGTAAATTCTTAACAGTAAATCGTCCCGCACAGCTTGCGAAATAAAGGAAGGCATACAATTGGTCCAAGCTATAAAAACCGGGTGAAACATAGCAAAAGATGCCAAATTATAGATCACATTGTTTTCATCTTGTGTTGGATAAATGGGTTGCTGATTATTTTAAGCCTAAAAGAAATCGAATAGGGCTAGTGACTTGAATTTGTGATCCATCCCAAAATTTGATCGAGTTACTTATCTTGGCTTGTTAAATCGTGTTTCTGACTTTCTCGCTTTATACATTTTAACAAGATGTTGTCTTGGATGGTAGTAACACATCGAGGAGTTTGAGCCATTGAATCCAAGTTTGGCTCATGTGTAATATAAATAGGATTATCTCTCATTGAAGCGAATAATGAAATCCTATTAGCTTTCTAGAATTTTCTCTGCTCTTTTGATCTTCATCGTCATCTTTACTCTTTAATATTTTTAGTAAAAATCAACTAAAATATGATGCTTCTGTGTGATAAAATGAACAATAACCTCCTCTTTGTGAGATGTGTTCATATTTTATAATTTCTGAGAGGAATGTTCGATTTATATTCAGTGTAAGAATTGGTTGTAATTTTGACTTTTGCCTTGTGATTTGAAACTATGCTAGTGGATTCGAGCATAATCCTTATCGGATGCTCATGATGGGCTAAGCATTAAAAGTGAGTTTAAGTCAAAAAATCTCAAGTTTTTTACCGGTTTTGGTTTAAATCTATACTTGATACTAGTTGCGTCTATATCTAGCACCAACATTTTGAAACAAAGCAGCAAGAACCACGATTTAAATAGCCCCTATTTTAAAATCTAGATTTTAATTTTAAGTTAAACTTACAATTAATTTTAGAATAATATTATTGCAATTGTCTATGGATCTTCATGTGATGAGATAAATCAAGAGTGAAATTATATAATTCATTTAATTAAATCTATAATTTAATGCCATTGGTGATATCATTTAGATTGATTTTTTAAACACCGATGGTGCTAAAAGGGCTATTGCTGCCTATTAGAGCTGGTGTTAAACAACCCGTAAGTACTTTTCAACCATAAAAGAGCTATTTCTGGTGAACTGATCATATTGTAAGCTCTAAACAACTTTAGCGCGTCACATTCAGCCTCACCCCATTTTATTTGCATGTCCCTCAACAGAATTTGAACCTTATAATTAGTCTGCTATCTTACCTCAGAGAAACTAAAACATGGTAAACTCCAAAAAGTTCAGAGGCGTAAGGCAACGAAATTGGGGTTCTTGGGTGTCCGAGATTCGCCATCCTCTACTGTAAACTTCTTGAAACTGGGTCTTTTACATTTTAATTCTTGTTCTTGGATTGTGTTTTTCAGTTTGATTGTGTCATTACAGGAAGAAGAGGGTGTGGTTGGGGACGTTCGACACCGCTGAGGAGGCTGCAAAAGCTTACGACGAGGCTGCGGTTTTAATGAGTGGGAGAAATGCCAAAACCAACTTCCCTATTTTGGCTAATGAAGATGGCAATGATAATTCTTCAACATCGCCACCTTCCTCCTCTCTTTCATCAATTCTCGATGCTAAACTTCGCAAGTGTGGTAAATGGCAATATCCTTCTATCACTTGCCTCAGGCTCGACCCCGAAAAGTCCAATATTGGGGTGTGGCAAAAGGGTGCCGGAGTACAATCTGATTCAAATTGGGTGATGACAGTTGAGCTTGGAAAGAAGAATAGTGAGCAGGAGATTATGCCGGATGCAAAAACGGGGAGACAATGCCGGAATGGATTGAATGAAGAAGAAAGAACTGCATTGCAAATGATTGAGGAACTTCTCAACAGGAATTGACATTGTGATCTATGGTAATCACAATAGGTTAATCAATAATTCATTCTCTATTAGTTCCTTTATTTCAAATCCTTGTCGTTGCATTAGCTTGGTTTGTAGGAATAACTGCATTTGGCATCAAGATTTGGAAGATACTTAAATGTAGCCTACAATAGGCTTCAGGGATTTATCTTCCTAATCAAGGAAGGTTGGAAAGATGAGAAGAAGTCTCAATAATAATAGTAATTTTTGCAAGGATTATTGTTCAAAGAGCATATAGTTCTTGTACTCAAATACTTTCGATTAATATGTAATTAGATTTTGCTTATTTTAAATTTTTATTTTGTTGAATAATATTACACCACCAAGGAAGCTCCAAGTGCACGTTTGACGACCACAAAGGTTTGGGCACAGTTTAAACCCACCACAAGGTTACCCCACAACCAACAAGCTCAACCAAACATTACCACAAAGGTTGCCCAAGAATCCACAAAGGAAAGGTGAAGGTGACACTTTTAAAGAGAAGGAAAACCGCCAGCTGCTTCACGTTTCTCACAGAGGCTAACAAGGAGAAAGGACTCACAAAGAGACACACACGGCCACTGCCTCAGTTTTCTCTCTACCGCACTTTGCCAATTGACGTAAAAGGTAAAACATATAAGCAGCCAAGCTAGGGCACAAATGGGCTTCACATTTAATGACCACGAGCAAGGAATTCAAATGAATTACTGCTTCAAATGGTTCATTAAGTCTTGGGTCGAGTTTTCCAGTTTAGGTACCATCTTTTGATGTTAATTCAATTCTTGGCCAAAGCCTATGAAACAAACTAAACGATAAACATCACAACCCCGAGATATATTAGCCAATGAAAAAAATCCAATAAATCTCCACCTGGATGCCTAATAAACCTTCGAGGCAAAAACACCAAGTTAATACTTGCCTAATTGGGATATCTAAAATGTTATGAAATGGATCGCAAGATAATGACAATAATGAAATAATAAAGAAAAAGAAGATAAGAATATAAAAATTTACGTGTAAACTCAATTCGAAAAAAAATCACGAGTAGATGAGAACAATCAACTATAATCAGTAGTTTTGTATTTACTATATCAAGATTTCAATAATGTCAATTGAAATCTAAGCTCTCAATCTCTATATGTTGTTGAATTCGTAGAGAATATAATGAGAATGTTACAACATGGAGATACAATGTGGAAATATATATAAACTCTCTTATTGGAGTCTAAGATGGAAAAGAAGTCCCAAAATCAATATAAAACGAAAAAATCGCGAACATCAGTTATTGTTGCAGCGCTTGGGTGCTAGGTATAGCGCCTAGGTGCTAGGTATCGGGTTAATATTTCAAAACATTATTTTGCCATCCAAAAGTCCTTTTTAGGCAAACTCCTAATTATTATTGAAATTTGATCTCCACAACTTATGATTTTACAAACCCAAGCACCTTAGACCTCCTCCAATCAACCAAATCCCAAATCACATGGAATCCAATCAATTATCAAATCACATGGAATTTGAATCACACCACAACAAATATCCACCTTAAGCCAAATTCCTTCACAAGGAATTAAAACACATCTAAATAAAAACCATTTCTCATCTTCCAAAAAAGCCCCAATAGGCTAAATCAATGACAAACGCCCACTAAATTCAAACAAAGCTCAAACTTAGCAATAGGAAATGGTTTTGTCATCATATTAGCAGGATTATCCTTGGTATCAACCTTACTCACTATAATATCACTACGGAATCACATCATGCACAAAATGGTAGCTCACATCAATGTGATTAGTCTTCTCGTGAAACATCTGATCCTTTGTCAAGAAAATTGCACTCTGAGTATCACAGACTACGGTAGATATCTGCAAGTCTTCACTGATTTCACCAATTAATCCTCTCAGCCACATAGCCTCCTTACATTCCTCTGTAACGACCATGTATTCTGCTTCTGTTGTAGATAAAGCTATTGTATTTTGCAAAGTAAGCCTCCTTACATGCCTCTGTAATGACCATGTATTCTTCTTCTATTGTAGATAAAGCTATTGTATTTTGCAAAGTAACTTTCCGGCTAATAGCACAGCCTCCAAGGATAAACACATACCATGTAAAAGATATTCTCTTATCAAGATCCCCTGCATAAACTGGATCCACATAACCGATGACTCCATCTGAATTATTACCAAAATGAAAACAAGCATTTGAAGAGCCTCTCAAGTATCTAAAGATTCACTGCACTATTTTCCAATGTTCCTTGTCAGGATTAACTATGTATCTGCTAACTACAATAACTGCATGTGTCAAATCAGGTCTTGTACAAACCATATTATATATGAGCAAACCAACTGCACTGGAGTAAGGAACCTAAGATATATAATAAATGTCTTTATTGACTGAAGACACAAGTTAGATGATAATTTGAAGTAGGCAGCTAAGCGAGTACTGACAGCCTTAGCTTTCACCATATTGAATCTTTCAAGCACCTTGTCAATGTACCCCTTCTGACTCAAATACAATATGCCAGTATTTCGATCCCTCAAGATCTTCATTCCAAGAATCTTTATTGCTGCACCCAAATCCTTCATGTCAAACTCCTTACTGAGTTGTAATTTTACTTTTCTGACCTCTGCTTTATCATTGGCTGCTATGAGCATAGCATCAACTTATAATAGCAAATATATAGTTGATCTACCACTTTCCTTTCTTTGGTGACTGCTTTAATTCATAAGGATTTCTTCAACAAGCACACAGGGTCTTCCTTCTTGGAAGCTATGAACCCCTCTAGTTGTTACATGTAGGTGCTCTCCTCAAGTTTTCCATATATGAATGTTGTCTTGACATCCATTTTCTCAAGCTCCAAATCATTCTTAGCGACCACTCAAAGTAAAGCCCAAATAGAACTATGTTTCACGACTGGTGAGAACACATCTGTAAAATCGACATTTGGAATCTGACTGTAGCATTTTTCCACCGATCTAACCTTGTAACTAGCATCTTCAATCCCTGACGTGTCCTCTTTCTTTTGAACACCCATTTTCAATGAACCACCATTTTACCTTTACGTAATTTCACCAAGTCCCAAGTGTTACATAGCAATCATCCATTTGCTAAAATCACTACATTTGACTGCCTCTAAATATGCAGCAGGCTCTTTAGTGGAATCAATGTCTTCAGTTACACTCAATTCATAAGCTACCAAATCCACTTCCCCTTACTTCTGTAGAGGTCTAATCTGTCTATGAGGTCTATCCTTAGCTATAGAATATTGTGGTGCCGGTGGTGTAGACAGAGTAGGCAAGATATTATTGTCTGTCAACCATGAACTGGACTAATCTGTAGTAGATTATTCTTCAACCTCTAATTGTTTCTCTGAACCAATTTCTAACTCCACCTGAATTGTATGATTCTACTCTTCGATTTTATCAGAATCCCAATAGATCAATTACTGTCAACAAGTAAATAATAGCCTCTTTAAAATGGTACCCTAGCTGGTCCCCAAAGATTTGAATGGATATATTCAAGTGTTCCCTTCGTGTTGTATCTTCCTTTAGTAAATCTAACTCTCTTCTGTTTTCCAAATACACAATACTCACAAAACTCTATTTTGGNGCTGGTCCCCAAAGATTTGAATGGATATATTCAAGTGTTCCCTTCGTGTTGTATCTTCCTTTAGTAAATCTAACTCTCTTCTGTTTTCCAAATACACAATACTCACAAAACTCTATTTTGGTGGTCTTCTACCCATTAAGAAGTCCCTTTCTACTTAGCTCCACCATTGTATTATCACTCATATACCTTAGCAGCATATACCAAAGTTTTGTAACTTCATCATCTGTCAAAGAAGAAGTAAAAACTGTTACATCCTCAATCACTGTAGAACCGTACAAAATGTACGGTTGTGTAGAGTTTTTATGCCGCTTCATGACAACAAGAGCACCATAACTCACTTTCAAAACTCCACCTTCACCAATGTATCTATAGCCTTTTGAGTCAAGTGCACTCAAAGATATGAGATTCCACTTCACTTCTAGAACATGTCTTACATATGTAAGTGATCTGATAGCCCCATCGAACATTTTTGATTCTGCCTGCACCACTCCAGCTTACCTTCAAAACTCCACCTTCACTAGTGTATCTATACCCTTTGAGCTAAAGACACTCAAAGATATGAGATTCCACTTCAGTTCTGGAACATGTCTTACATCTGTAAGTGTTCTAACGACCCCATGAAATATTTTAATTCTGACTGTACCAACTCCGACTATTTTACAAAGCACATTATTTCTCATAATCACAACACCTCTCGAAATTCCTTCATATGTAGTAAACCAATCCCTGTTATGACACATATGAAAAGTACAAGCCGAGCCAAGAACTCATTCCTTACAAGGTTTAGAATCCCTATTAGAAATCATAAGAAGCTCTTCACCACTTTGCTCATCTTCCACAACATCAGCTTCCGATGTA